>CAUYQG010154035.1:0-54108 GCA_963574415.1 Tarsius wallacei
TAACTCCAGCTACTTGGAAGGCTGAGGCAGGAGGATCGCCGGAGCCCCAGCAGGTGGAGGCTGCGGTGACCGGGAGCGGCCACTGCACTCCAGTCTGGGCGATGGAGTGAGACTCTGACTCAAAAAAAAAATATATATATATGTGTGTGTGTGTGTGTGTGTATATATATATATTATTGATTATTGTGGAAAAAAACTTTATGAAATTATTTTAAATAACTTATGAATTATATCTCTCCGTGTTAATACTCATCTAATCATCACTGCTGCATGGATAAAATATTCTGATCTATACAAAAATAATTAAATTTAGTCACCTGCTGTTTTACTGACAGTTATATAAAGGGTATGGCAGTTTTGATATTATGAAGAAATATTTGTCAAGATGGGAGAATATATTCTATTTAGTAGATTTTTAGCTGGATTTTTAATGTGAAAAATGTTTAGGCAGATATGTGTCTATATTTAATCCCCTATCCCGCACATGTTAGTAGCATGTCTGGAATGAGGCAGAAGAGAAGAACGTCCACAAGGAAACAATACTTTCATTTTCCTACTGAATTCTAGAGATGACTTTACAGAAATGTCCTTTACGGCCACATGACAGAAATTACTTCCTCTGTACTGACCTCACAGAAGTTGACCCGTGCACTACACTGGGAGGAACTAGTTGTGGTCCTGTATTCAAGGTTCCTTGATTTTAGAAGTTTCTAGAGTTGCTCTATCTCTCACAGCACTTGGCTGTAGAAACAGATTCCTCTCATAGTAGAACTGAGTCAACTACTAATCTAGAGGACAAAAGGAATTAGAAGGTGGAATTACTAATACTTTCCTTTTAAAAAAAGTGGGATTGATATCTTATTGTAGGAAAATTTAGAAACATTTTAGAAATGTCATTTTACTTAAAAATGTGCTTAGATTTTTTTTGTCATTTTAGAGAAGAATATATTTATATACCATTCCTATACAAAGGTGTTATGCACCTACTTGCTGTGATATTTACGTGAAAAGGGAAGCTTTGTAGATGAGTTAGTAACTGTCTTATCATATGCATCATACTGTTGTTATGTGAATTCAAGATAAAAATACATTCTTTACAGAATATATATTATAATTTCAGCTCTATTTTTTCTTGTAAGTACCTTAAAGTAAAAACACGGAGCTCTTTCTATCACCAAAACATACATTTGTGAAAATGTGATTGTGTCTGTGCTAATGTTGAGGTTTACTCAGTTTTTCTCACATTATTTTTTCAGTGAAATTGATTGGGGGAGTTCTAAGTGTGGGCCATATGACTTGCCACTAGGGAAAGTCTTGAACTTTTCTCCCTAGAATCTAAGAGCAAATGCCTCTCTCTTTCTCCTCTTTGCTATTCTCATTCTACGAAAAGACTCTAAATAAAGAAGAGATCAGCCGAACATTTCTGGGAAGAGAGTTGACCCCTCCTAGTTATTCCTAGACCATCCTCGAAGACATAAAGGATGACTTTGAGCAAAACTGATCTCTTAAATCTATCCGCTGCTGCCTTTATAGGGTGATGTTTCGGTTGTGACTATCTGATGACGCTATCATCTTATCTTTTGAACAATTGAATAGTAGCTTGATATAGGTGATTTCTCATGTCTCTTGTGACCTTCGGGGTTTCCTCACTGGAAGCTTCAAAGGTAAATAAAACCTGAGTAATAAGTTCTTTCACTCCCAGAGAGGAAGGAGCCTCCTTTCATCTTTCCATGTGTCCCAGATACAATACTTGACTGCCTTTTTAAATATCTACCAATCAAGAAAGTCCCTTTGCCTGCATTATCGATTCTGCCAGACTCCCAGAAAGCATAATTATAAATACTCAATGCCTTTTTATATTCTTAGATGAGTGGAATCTACAAACAAATAAATAAAATTTGAAGAAGAGTGGACACATGAAATCTGGTGTTCATGTAGCTGTATTATACATTGTAAGTGCTGATAACCAACTCAGAGAGGTAGTTTTATAATATGATCCAAGGTAGTTACTGGTCTTTAGGATCATCTGTGTAGCTTTCAAAGATTCAGGTTCCTTGGTCTGCTGTTTACCTACCAAATACAAATTGGGGGGCAGTAAGAAGGATGGAATGAGTTGGAAGTTAGGCAACATGCAGTTTACTTGCCTCTTTATATTCATGCTCCATTCTCTTTACTTTGCTTTCTACCCAAGAGGCTGGTCTGTAGTTTCGAACATGACTGAGTTCCGTTTCCTTGTGTTTTCCAGGTGTGTTCAGCAAAGTGGGGTCACAGTGTAACCATAATAGGTTTAAGAATTGCCGGCTGGTCGTGGTGGCTCAAGCCTGTAATCCCAGCACTTCGGGAAGCTGAGGCGCTGGGATTACAGCAGCCACAGGTTCATGACCAGCCTAGACAACATGGTGAGGCCTTGTCTCTACAATAAATCAAACAATTAGACAGGAGTGGTAGCACGTGCCTGTAGGGCTGAGGTGGAAGGATCACCGGAGCCCAGCAGGTGAGTATGCAACTGCACTCCAGACTGGGCGACGAAGTGAGACTCCAACTCAAAAACAGAAAAAAGAAGAATTGTCTAAGCAGAAGACAAGAGGGAAGAGGGAGAGTGAATCTGGATATTTCTCTCTCCCATCCCCATCCCTTCCTGCAAGGTGTTTCCAGCTAGCTTTCTCTCTCCTAAAGGTTCTATCAAGGCAGTCTTCTCTACAAGACTCTTCTGTGTCCTGGTTTTGACTCCCTTCCTTGTGCCACTAATTTTGGGACTGTTAAGCCTCTGAGTTACTACACTTTCTCTTATAGTTTTCTTACCCTCTTCCCATATCTTTTAAATAACCCTTTTATAGCCGGGCTCGGTGGCTCAGCCTGTAATCCCGCGCCTTTGGGAGGCTGAGGTGAGTGGATTGCCTGAGCCCGCGGGTTCGAGACCCACCTGGGCAACTTGGCGAGACCTCATCTCTACAATAAAATAAAAAAATTAGCCGGGCGTGGTAGCGTGCGCCTGTAGTTCCAGCTACTCGGAAGGCTGAGGTGGAAGGATCGCGGAGCCCAGCAGGTCGAGGCTGCGGTGGCCGAGAACGGCCACTGCACTCCAGTCTGGGTGACAGAGTGAGACTCCAACTCAAAAAATAAATAAATAAATAAATAAATAAATAACCCCTTTATTAAATTCTCCTCAAATTATCTAATTTGAATGTATCCTCTCTCTCTCTCTCCCTCTCTCTCTCACATGCCAGAATCCTGATATGAAGTTTAAAATATCCATCTAAAATTTGCAAGATCACTTCGTTCCTGGAAAGAGCACATTGCTATATATCTTATGCCTACACTGGTTTATTTAGAATGAGTTCTCATTCTGTACAGTAGCTAGTAATTTTTTTAAAATTTTGACTTTTGAAATAAAATTTGTTGCACCCGTTTTTTTGGTAATCATCTTTACAGTCAAATTAAAGAACATTTTTATCACACCAAAAAGTTCTCTCCCCTGACTAGTTCCTCCCTGCATCAGCCCCAGGCATATGCTAATCTGCTTTGTCACTACAGATTAGTTTTGCCTGTTCTAGAATTTTATATAAATGGGAATATGTATAGGTGCTCTTATGTCTGATTTTCTATTCATCACCATGTTTTTGAGATGTGTCCCCATTGTTGTGTCTTTCAGTGGTCTGTCCCTTTTTAATTGTTCATCAGAATTCCAGTGTATAAGCATATCACAGTTTATTTATTCATTTTGCTACTGATGGGTATTTGAGTTATTTCTAACTTTTGGCAATTATGAAAGCTGATCTGAGCATTAATGGATGTCTTTTTGTGGATGTGTTTTCACTTTCTTAGGTGAACATCTGTGAGTAGAATTGCTGGATCATAAGAAAGGTACATGTTCAGCTTTGTTAACTGAAACCTTCATAACATTGATCTTACAAACCATAAATATGCCATATTTACCCATTTACTTAAATCTTGTTTAATTCTCCCAGTAATGTGTACAGATTTCAAGGTAGAAATCTTATATATCCTTTCTTAAATTGACCTCCGACTGATTTTGTTTGTTGATGCTATTTTAAATGACATACTTTTTTAAATGTATTTTTTATTTGTTGCTGATCTTTAGAAACACAATTGAATTTTATACACAAATCTTGCAACAAGTGACCTTGCTAAATTTATTTGCTATTTCTAATTATTTTGTTTTATTTTGCAAGCTATATGTGTGAAAAATCATGTTATTAATAACTGCAAGTAAAAGAACAATTTTTTCTTTCTACTTCATGTGCAGACTTTTTGTTCTTGTTTTATCACACTCATTAGGACTTTATGATTTTTCAATAAGATTGCTAACAGCATCCTTGTTTTTTTCTCAATTTGGGGAAAAACTTGAACATTTCACAATTAAAGATAGATTTTGGGGAAACATTGTCAGATTAAGGAAGTTCTTTCTATTCTTATTTTGGTGAATGTTTCTTTCTTATCATGAATGAATATTGAATTTCCACAAATGGTTTTTTGGGATTTTATTTTTTTAGATAGTTATCTCAATCCTTTTTTATAGATTTGTTATCTGCAGATTCATTTAGGAATACACATTTTAAAGAACCTACTGTTATTCTATATCTTTACTATCATTTGGATAACGATTTAATTTGATGCTTTCTTATATTTATTTGCATATTTTCTCCAAATCCCTGAGAAAATTTTTACTACAATTTTTAGTGAACAAAAAGATATTTCATGTAGTTCACATTTTATAATTTTTATGAACTCTGGTTAAACTCGCTTTTCATGCCCTTCATGGGTAATAAAAGCATATGTTTTGCCTGATGCAGTGACATGCGTGTAGTCCTAGCTACTTGAGAAGCAGAGGTGAGAAGATCACTTGAGCTTCAGAGTTCAAGACCAGCCTAGGCAACATAGTGACACTCTTTCTCAAAAAAAAAAAGAAAAAAGAAAAGAGATAAAAAAGCGTATGTTTAAACTCTTAAACCTATTTATATTTTTAATCATCTGTTACAAGCTGTATTAGTTATTTTACTTCCTGTGAACTTACAACTCAAATAACACACCTAGTTTTAAAACAAAATAAGTGTGAATTATATATGACCAAAAATTGGGAGATAATAATTGGTAAAATGATCTTTCAAACAATATTTGCATAGTTTTTCTTATGAGCTCAAAAAGTGAAATTCTTTGCAATTTTGGGGATCAATCTGATGCTTATTGCTAGAGATCCCATTATCTGCTAACTAGGGTCTGAGATGGAGATTAGATTGCAGAAGTCTTTTTAGTAACCACACAGGTAAGGGAGTGAGGGAGGCCAAACTGGATCAATGGAGAAGTCCAGCTGCAATGCAGTTACAACACAGACCTCGGTGATTCTCATAGGGACTTCTAAAACTGAAGTGCCAACCCGCCTTGTGTCAAGAGGTCAAGATTTTACCTCTTTCTGGGCCAGTCATTGGATATGTGCTGGCACTTTAGAAAGGCATGCAACCTTTGATGAAAGGCAGATCCTGAAAAGGGACTGAGCTAGGAACTCACCAACATTTCCAGCACCTTGGAAATGAGGGACTTTGTCCTAAAGATCTGGGACCTCATCATTCACTCCATCCCGGTGTTTAAGAAGGTATGATAGTAAATCAAATAACCTAGAATTGGGTTAATCCATCCTTCTTGGTAATGTTTTGATTTTGTTTATATAGTGCCCTACACCAGTTTCAACTGTGCTATCACCACAGTTGAAAGAGATGGAATTTGGAGCTAGAAGGCTTTTTCATTTCAGTCCTGCCATTTTGCAGCTCTTTGTATATCTGTAAGTATGGGCACTTAAGAAATCTGCATGTTGGTTTCCTATTAAATGAAAATGAGTATACCTTAAAGTTTAAAGGCATAAGAAATTAGTTAGTAAACTGTTACCATATACTTTCCTTTTGTATTCTTGCTGAAGAATTTTCCAGTTGACATTTGCTGATTATTTACTTAAGTTATTCACAAACCAAATCCCATGGAGTGACTTTAAAAATATTTGATTGCTTTATTTTAGAAACAAGGTGGCAAGACTGGTCCTAAGGACCTCTGAATAACTTCATTAGTCTCACATGTTGACTTTCCCTACAATAGATGGAAACTAAAAGGCAATGGCCATTTTAATAGAACACCTACTTGAACCCCATAAAGAGCTCTACCCTTATGACTAGCATTCTATTTAGTTTCAAAGGAAAAGTTTGTCTTTACTAGAAGGCCAAATGGACTCTGAAAGTTGATATTATTACTATTTAGGGATGCATTTTTGCTTTGAAACCCAAATATTAACATAAACAAAGAGACATATGGAATAAATAATACATGCTGGTGAGTTACTAATTTCTAGAAACAACAACAACAAAAAATGCCCTCTAAAATTTCCCTGGTGAAGATTACAGAGCAGCTCTTCTTTGAGTAATCTTTTCCTTGTCTCACGCTTGCAGTAATCACTCTTTTGCAATGGGACATAAATGGTCGTTTTTCTCTTTCAGTGGCACAGATTATCAATTCATAAGCAGTGGTTGTTTGAGACTGAATTTTAATTTCCCCTGGACTAAGCTGGATATTTTTCCTGGGCCTGATCCTTAAAGAGCACACTGAACATGGATGCTGTCCCTGGGTTCAGAAGGTTAAGGGCAGTGGGAGAAACCCACCTGGAGTTAAATCTTGCACAAGTGTGAGATGTGCTACATCTCTTAAAATCTCCACTACATTGCATTTTCTCCTCCCCTCTCCCTGCCCCTGAAATGACATTATGAGATTTCCTCTTGTATGCAAGTTAGTTAATAGCTAAATTTCATCAAAATCAATTTGTGAATAAGTAAACATCTCATAATAAATAGCACACTTTCAAAATACATGTTTCCTGGGATTGATTTAACAGCATCCAATACAAGTTCTGCCAATATCATTTCATGTTAACTTCTGTCATGTTTAAAGGCTTTTATAGGCTAATGGGGAGTTTGCAATTTTGCTATACCTACGCCGTTGCTCAGATAGATGGCACAGGATGGACAAATAAGATGTCCGCAAAGGTATTTGTATCAAATGTTCATTGGGGGTTTCCTCTCTTACTGCCCCCATTCACAGAAGCTACCCTGGGAGATGAATGTGCCAGGATAAGTTATCTGGGGCTCATAAAATCTTTTTCAGAAGATTGAAATAAAGTCAGTGCTTGCAGAAGACAAATCAATTGTGACATTTCTGAATAGAGTGCGATGCATTTAATTAGCACAAGACATACTGGCAAATGCTGAATTACCCAATAAATCACTGGATACTGGAACTCGTACAGAGCGGGGAATCAGCTGTCTTGTGAGATGTACAGCAAGTGATAATAGGGAGATCTGGCCATTTGTATTGTCACTTTGCCCCATTTTCTGCTAAATTTTTTCTGTGTTGACATTTGCACATAGAGCCCCTTTAATTATTCTAAACTATCACCGAACCCTGTCCCCACCTACTCCCAGCATATTTTGCAAATATTTGCATTTGCCAAGGACATTCATTGCTGCTGATTTGATATGGCAGTTGTGGCAGTAGGTCCTCTGTAGAGAGAGAGTAGGTGCAGACGAAAATCCTCAGCACAGACTTAGTGAAAAAGCAGCTAACAAGGTCATTGTATTGCAGTTCATTGAAAATATTGAAGGTGTTACTTCAGTCATTTTTAAGTCTCCCAGAGATATCTACCAGTTTAGGCAGAAAAATGGCTTGCTTTAATGTTTGACATATCTGCTTTAATACATATATATATATATGTTTTTTTTTTAAACCTGTAACATAGATGCTACTTCAGTCTGTCTTTGAAATGCTATAACTTCTAAAGACCATTGAGGCTTAAATCCAATGTTTTGGCTATTGAGAATCTAGGAGAAAATTGTAAATAAATTCTAAATGAGTCTTGCTGGCTCTGGAAGACAAGGTGGAACGTTCCCTCCAGTGAGGAATATTTTATAGATAAATTGGCGATTGTGCTAGTGAACCTCTTATTGAGTAGCTTTCTATGAGCAAAACATTAAGGTAGCTTACCTAATAAGCAACGGATCATACAAAAGACCCCTGCTGCATACACACTCCACTCTCTGCCTTTGATACCATGTGAAGTGGTGACACTTTAAAGGCAGATAAAGGTAGATAGATGGCAGAGAGATGCTACGTAGGGGTAATGATGCCACTAAGAAACTAGGAGGTTGCAATGGAAGGAAACAGACAGACTTTCATTTATAAAGAAACTCATATCTGCAAAGCTGGAGTCTGATATTCTGGAGAGTTGAGACTCTAGATATACTCGTACCATTGTCTGAAGGCATGGGCATCTAGCTTGTGTTACTGGGCTTCTAATCATGATATGGAGGCCAGGTATGGTGGCTCATGCCTGTAATCCCAGCATTTTGGGAGGCCACAGTAGGCGGATCCATGAGGCTAGGAGTTCAAGACCAGCCTGGGAAACATAGCAAGACCATGTCTTGACAAAAAACCAAAACCAAATCATTATATATATATATTAATAAGATAAAATAGTTTTAAATCTTTAAGAGCAGAAAGTGGCAATATAAGCTATAAATGAATAAAATATTTTTAAATATATAAAAATATGCAAAATAAAACTTATTTTTAAAAAATCACAATGCAGAGAAGAGAGGGGAAAAAAAAAATCTCAAAAACACCTGGGAAGGCTTTCCAAATTATACAAGGTTTCATTCCTTCCCTCCCCCAGACATTCCAAAATGTGAATTCCTTACCCCAAGGAATCTACGGAGCATAGGTGGCAAGGAAAAACCAAAGAAATAGAACCCACAGGAATCCAACTACATCTGCCACACAGACACTATCCAAATCCATCAGCACCCACCAGTACCTTTCTTTCTTGATCTCCTCATTACTGTGCTTGGGAAAGATGGAGTCCCCAACCCCAGGCGGCTGAATCTTGATGAGGTTAAGCTTGCCTTGCCAATTTCATTTCCTTTGCCAGTGGCTGGTTGAGGAAAGGGGACGTCATCCAGGTCTAACCAATGAGATGTCTGAGAAAAACTGTTGGACTGTTTCTAGGACAGTTTAATGCTCTAAAATAGAGGCACAGAAAGAAAAATATCCTTTTCTGTTTCCGAATGAATTTGAATGAGGAGAATTCAAGCTGATGCAGTCATTTTTAGCAACGAAAAGCACAGGCCTGAGGACTAAAGCTAACACCCTAAGGGTGGAAGGGTCAATCGGGTGACCAACCATCTAAGTTTGTCTGGGACCAAGGGAGTTCTCAGGACATCTCATTTTAAGTACTAAAACCAGAAAATTCCCAGAAAACTGGGACAAATTGGTCACCCTAGAAAAGAAAGCGTTGGATGTTTGACAATGTCATTGCGTTGCTAAGTTAAGCAACTCTGCAGAAGGCCTACCTCTGGACTTCAATCCTTGTGACAAATGTCCTTATCACTTATGTCATTCTGTGTTGTTTTGCTTCATGCAACTGCAAGTGTCCTAAATGACCAATATGGAAGGAATTTTATTCCAAATAAAACTCAACAAAAAATGAGTGGGGCTCTAGGAATAGAAAGAGAAGTCCTTTGAAATAAGCTCTTCTTAATCTTAAGCCTTTCCTTTATAGCCATTAACTAATATAGGGACACATTAAAATGCATTGAATAGGGATTAACAATCAGTTCATAACAAGCCATATTATTTTGCGTTACTTTATGTTGCCACCCTCTGTTCTTGTAGTGTAATGAATTTTTAGAAACATAAACAGCCATGAGCAGAACAAGCATGTACTATTGTTATTTTGGGGGTTTTTTTGAGTTGGAGTCTCACTCTGTTGCCCAGGCTGGAGTGCAGTGGCACACTCAGGGCCACCGCAGCCTCGACCTGCTGGGCTCAGGCAATCCTTCCGCGTCAGCCTTTCAAGTACCTGGAACTACAGGCATGCATCACCATGCCCAGCTAATGTACTACTGTTTAAGTACCTTTTACACCAACAACAATAAATGTCAAATGAGCAGGTGAGAATTCAGAAAAATGAAATAAAGTCTTGATCAGCAACTTCAAATGACCAAATCAGAAAGCAACATAAACACCAACAAAAAAGGGACCTCAATATTATCTATCTTTTAAACTTCTTATTTATAATCACTGTCAATTCACTGTTATTTTTTAATTGTCTGGAAATGTATTTCACATTCTGTGCTTCCAGGGAGAAAGGAAGTCTGTCTTAAAGTTTAAGCAAGGCATAAGGCAGAGACTTGCATTCTTCTGTTTGCTCCTTATTGAGTAGCTTTCTATGATGTAAACATTAAGGTAACTCAGCTAATGAGCACTAGATCACAGGAAAGACCTCCTGCTGTGCACCCACTACCCACTCAGCCTTTGACACCATGTTAAGTGATGACATTTCAAAGGTAGATAAAGGTAGGTGGATGGCAGATAGACAATCTTGACTTCATCACTAATACCACTGGGTATTTGTGAGGTGATTGTTAAATACTGGCCTTATACCTGGCCTCATACCTGGCCTCAGACAACTGATTCTATTATTTCTCTAAACACAGATGTATAGTAGAATTTCATGCCAATGGACTGCTTAATTGCCTAGGTATCATGGTAATACAACTCTGAAAAAAGTCCTAGAGATAATTGGGCATTATAACGTTTGGCTATAGACGTTCTGGTCCGGGGGCTATCTCAGCGAGCACCTTGGGGAATTCATTGCCATCCATCTCTCTTGTAAAACGTGCTATGGTACCGCTCAAGAAATTAGGAAATGTTGGCAGTAGAATCATGAGCACACTGATAGCACTTAGCCGCTGTTAATCTCCCTTTGTTGGAGCTGGATGGTGGCAGATTTCAATGCCTGGTCAATTGAGGGTCTGAATCAAAGTGAACTGGTGGGACTTGTGACCCACAATCAGTGATAACAGCCACCTGGGGGAATCCTCAGTGGACATAGGGAGGTCTCACACTTGGTAGAAGGATATGTAATTGCACTTTGTAATTCATCCAATTTTAATTGCACAATTCTCCTTTGAAAAAGATAAGATTTTTTTTTTTTTGAGTTGGAGTCTCACTTTGTCACCCAGACTGGAGAGCAGTGGCACGCTCCTGGCCACTGCAGCCTCGACCTGCTGGGCTCCAGCGATCCTTACACCTCAGCCTTTCAAGTAGCCAACTACAGGCCCTCACGCCACGCCTGGCTAATTTTTAAAAATTATTTATTGTAGAGACGAAGTCTTGCCAAGTTGCCCGGGTGGGTCTCAAACCCAGGGGCTCAGGCAATCCACTCACCTTGGTCTCCCAAAGTCCTGGGATTACAGACTGAGTCACAGAGCCCGGCCAAGATTTTTAAAAGGAATCCAAACTAAGTCTTTCTTTCTGGCTCCGTGTTTTTCTTTATCAGGGAAAAAAAACAAAACAAAATAAAAACCAAAAGAAAGCCAACTAGAAGGAATATCTGATTTCCACAATAATATGTTTTCAAAAATTGTTGTTTTGTAACTATTAAATTAATGACTTTCCTTGTCTTGAAGTAAGGCAGGTTTTTTTTGTTTTTTTTTGTTTTTTGATAAGTTTTTCTCTGATTAAAGGATACTGTTACAAATGCTTAAGTATATTAATTTGTCATTTATTGCTTAACATTTCAAAGAAGCTTCACTCCGCCTCTTTAATTGTCCTTAAGAATGAACTCATCAAGCACTTTGGGTATGTACCATAATAAGTAACGGTTCCTATATCTGTAAAGAATAAGAAGTTAAAAATCAAATGTCACTTCAGGAAATTTAGGAAAGGATCATATAAATTATTTATAGTAGCCTCCAAAAAAATTAGAATTCCAAATTTTTATCTAAACCAGTACTCCAGTGCCTTCTCTCTCTCTTTCCCTTGAAATGAGATAGTGGAATATAGAAGTTTAGACTTAAAACATAGCTTTTGTGATCCTGCAGACTGTGGAGTCAAATCCTTGCTTTGACACTTGACTGTAGGTGTGTGTCAAATCACCTACATTTTCAGAGCTTCAATTTTTCTCATTTGAACATTGAGGTCATAACATCAACCCAAGAGGATTGTTTTATTTTTATTTTATTTTATTTTTTAGATTAGAGAATATAGTTTATTTAGAAAGTAAATTAGAGAGAGATTGAAAGAGGTGATTCACGTCCCCAAGGTAGGGGAGGGGGCCAAAGCTTAAGAAAACACGACCACACCATAGCTTAGCAAGGCAATGGCCGGGATTGTTTTAAATCCAAGATGATGTAAATGAATTACATCTGGAACATAATGCTCAATGAATGGTATCTTGTAATTCACAGTAATTTGGATTTCTGTTATTTCTAAGTGTGCCACTTTTTCACTTCTGTTGTTCTCTCAAACTTAACACATTCATCAGCCTACTAATCTCAAATAGTCTCCTTTAATATTTTAGGACATTTTGTTGTCAGCCTTTCAGTCAAAGCAAAGCATTTTGCTATCACCTTTGACTATTTCTTTTTTTAAGAGGCAGCGTCTTGCTGTGTTGCCCATGTTCTGGAGTGCAGTGGTGCGAATATAGCTCACTGCAGTCTCCACCTCCTGGGTTCAAGCAATCCTGTCTCCTCAGCCTCCCAAGGAACTGGGACTAGAGTTGTGCACTACCATGTCCAACTAGTTTAAAAATTTTTTTGTAGAGATAGGAGTCTCGCTATGTTGCCCAGGCTGGTCTCCAATTCCTGGGCCCAGCAATCCTTTCTCTTCAGCCACCCAAAGTGCTGGCCTGACTCTTTATTATTTATTTAGTTTTTATTTCCCTAAAAGTTTGATTATCCTTTATTAGATATATGTGATAAACAAATATACAAACAAAATATCCTTTGAGAATGACACTAAAAGTCATTCTCAACATCAGAGAGATACAGAAATGAAAAAACAGCCACAACTTTTTCTTGCTTTCCATCCCTTGGGTCATTTTAAAGCAGATAATTAATTACTATTGTAGTTGAGCTGCTATAACAAATTAGCAAAAACAGAGTGGCTTAAAACAACAGCAGTTTATTCTCTCACAGTTCTGGAGGCTAGAAGTTCCAAATCAAGGTGCTAGCAGGGTTGATTCCTTTTGGGGACTCTTAGAGATAATCTGTTGCAGGCCTGTCTCCTAGCTTCTAGTGGTTGCTGTCCATCTGTAATGTCAATTGGCTTGTAGACGTATCATATCAATCTCTGCCTCCATCTTTACGTGGCCTTCTTCCCTATGATTTCTTCCTGTGCATCTCCAAATCTTCCTCTCCTTCTAAGGTCACTAGTCATTGGGTTTACGGCTCACTGTAACCCACAATTTGACCTCATTTTAACTTGATTACATCTACAACAACCTAATTTCAAGGGTTATACACTGAGCTTCCTGATGGACATGGATTTTGGAGGGACCAGTCAACTCAGTACAACCACAAACAAAAGTTGATTTTTAAAAAAGAGAAAATAACTTAAGTGAGTTTGCACTTTTTTGAAGCATCTGCCACTGAAGTGGTCATCTGTGGTTGTTCTCCCCCTCCATTGTGCATTCTCATGGTAATTGTTACTACCCTGGATAAAGTTATTAGTCTACAGAGATAATATTTTGGTATGTGTAACCTGATGTATTTGTCTTTCTCAAGTGCATAAGCTTGCCCCTGATTGGCTTGGGACCCTTCCTGCTGGGGTAGGAGTGTGGGGAGGAGAAGAGAATTAGGATTTATTAAAGGAATAAAAATAATGTCATCTTTGACATTCAAAATAAGTCTTTATAACCAAGATCATTGCCTTGTAAACCTATCTATTTGTTGAACAGGAATTTACTAAATTCTTGTGGAAATAGTCTCCCTATTTTTTTGTGGCATATTAATTGTTAAACCAGGGATCGAGGTCATAGAGAACTCTCAAAATATATAGGACATGCCCATATTTGTGACTAATGCTTAACTAGGCATTTGGAATTGGCAAGAAGGAGGTCCATAAAAACACCTGTTTTCTGTGTACGGGAACAAATCAGGAGCGAAAAAAAGGAGCATTAAACAAGAAGAGGTGGGCCAAAACTTTATCTTCAGGCTAGGATGAAGTTCATGACAGTCTATCCTTCCTGCCATAATAAAATGGGTAACTATAACATCTAAATATTTTAAAGCCAACAGATTACTATGGGTGCAAAGAAATCTAAAGAAACTGTATCCCAGAGAAGAGCAAGCCTTTTTCCAAAGAAGGAACAAAGACTATAGCCAACTATATCCCAGGTTGAAACATGGACTGGCTGATTGTGAGGTCTGAAACAGGCAGAGGACTTACTTTTGGAAGTAATGAATGCTAGTACAACTTTAAACCATTGTGTAAGCTGGTGACAGATTGGAATGTAGAGAAGAAGCTTCAAATGCAGAGCTAGTTTTTCCTAATTCCTGTTTTATTTTTTTTCTCAGAATTTTGCTGAATATGAGGGGTGTGAGAAGTTGAGGGTGGAGCTAGAAAGCAAAGATTGGTCAATACACACAGGACAGATTTTACCTTCAAAATATTTGCATCCAGGAGTGAACCAAAACTAACTAAATTGGCAACCCAGCCTCAACCCAGTGCAATTTGTGGTTATATGAAAGAAATCAGTTATTCTCCTTGGTTACCAGACAGAAGAAAGTGTATGTCCTCTCCAGGGGAAAATACAATTTTACTCCAGTGTCTACAGTTCCTTAATCAGAATATTTGAGATACAATTAAAAAGAGCGTGAGACATGCAAATACTTATGAGAAAATAATCAAGAGGAAATAGAGTTAAGAGAAGCTGACCCATAGATGACCCAGATGTTGGAATAGCAGACTAAGGACTTCAACAATTATAAAGAAAACAGAAGAAAAAATAAATGAATGAATGAAAAGATGGAGAGTTTTTAAAGAAATATAAAATACTGGTAAAAAAACAAATGGACATTTGATGACAAAAATATAATACTTAAAATTAATAATTTATTAAATAGTCTTAATAGTAGACTGAACATAACAGAAGAAAGGACAAGTAAACTTGAAGGTAGATCAATACACGTGATCTACAGAAACATAGAATTTTTTAAAATGGAGGAAAATAGCATTCCAGACATGAAAGTCAGTAACAAATAGTCTAATACTTGTGATTGGAATTCCCAGAGGGTGAGGGGGAGAGGAAAGAGAAGAGAGAAGGAGGAGGGGGGTGAGAGAAAGGAAGAGATGGAGGAGAGAAAGGAAAAGAGGAGAGGAAAGGGAAAAGGGAAGGAGAAGGGAAGAGAATAAATATTCAAAGAGATAATGGCTGAAAATTTTCCAAAATTGATGAAAGATATCAACAGATTTAAGATGCCCATCAAACTCCAATCTGGACAAATACAAGGAAGACTACAACCCAGCACATCATAGTCAAATTACTGAAAAGCAAAGAAAAAAATCCTAAAAACATCCAGGGGAGGAAAAAACAAAACAAAACATTGTATGCTGGGAATCAACAAATGGATGAAGTTAACTTTTCATTAGAAACAATAGAAGTAAGAACACAATGGCATTACTTCTTTAGAGTACTGTGGAGGGGGGGTTAAAAAAAAAACCATGCAGAATTATATACTCAGCAAAAATAAAGTTCAAAATAAAGACATTTTTAGACAAACATAAGCTGAGAGAATTCTTTGTCAGCAGAACCAGTACTATAAGAAACAATATAGAACATATTTCAGGCTAAATAAGAAATATTCCCATCTGTTGAAGAACAGATCTACAGGAGTGAATGGAAAGTAACATAAAGGTAATTTTAAAATATTTTGAATACTATTGACTATTTAAAGCAATAACAAAAATGCAATGATAAAAATGTTTTATGTAAATTACAACATGTAGAAGTAAAATATGTGATAACAACAGCCCAAGGCGCAGGGTGGTAAAATTAGTTTTTGCATTGTACATGGAATGATAAAATAATGATTCAAGGCACGTGGAAAATGTTAAGGATAAATATAATAACATCAAGGGTTACCATGGAACAAAATACAGAGGAAAAAAAGAAAAAGTAAAATGAAAAAAATACAATTGGTGTTTAAATCCAAAAGAAGGAAGAAAAGGTTAAACAAAGGCACGAAGGGCAGGAGGGATAATGAGAGAACAAATTAGCAAATGGTGGACTTAATCTATATTGGTGATTGTATCAAATGCAAATGAATTAATACTCCATTATCAGATTCTGTCAGTCTGATTAACAAAAACAAATGCCCAACTGTGGGCTATGTGTACAGTAGACACTTTAAATATAAAGTGATAAGTTGAAAGCAAAAGGATTGAATAACTATTGCTATGCCGGCACTAACTCTAATAAAGCTGACACATCAGCTTTATATTAATATCAGACAATGTACTTCAAGACCAAGAACGTTACCAGAAACGAAGAGGGACGATTCAAAGTAATAAAATGGTAATTTCATAAAAATACCCATCAAAACCTGAAATGTGTTTGCGCCTAATAGCATAGCTTCAAAAATCTGTCATCTGACATGAGGTATCGGCAGGATTTGACATACATCAGCACACATTTCACCTTGATATCTTTTCTTCACGTATCTTGCAGGACAGCGTGCCTTCATGGTTTTGCCAATTTCTCCTCTCTTCTACTTTTTGATATGAGTGGGTTTCAGGGTCTGAGTCCTATTCCTCTTCTCTTCTGAGTCTACGTAAATTGGCGTTCATCGGTGTTCTCCTTCTGTATAACAGTTTCAGCTGTCATTGCTATATTAACAACTTCCAGATTGTATATCTACAGCCCAAACTCCTCTCTCAGATTCCCAACTTACACATCCTACTACCTATTTAAATCTCTACTCAGTTTTCTTATAATCATGTTGAACTCAACTTGCCCCAAATTCTAGATCCTTGTCTCCCACCACAACCTTCCCGTCTCAATGGAAGCAACCACATTCTTTCAGTTGCTAAATCCAAAATCTTTGAAATGATTAGTGATTGTTTCTTTCTTTTATACCCCACATTCAACCCCTATGAAATTTCTGCTGGCTCTACCATTCTTACTGCCTCCATTGCCACCACCATGGTCCAATGCACCCTGAACTTGAACTGTCTTTCTGCAATAGGGTTCTAGCTGACTTCTACACTTACACCCTACTACATAGAGTTTTTTCACTATAGCAACTGGCACGATCACCTGCTTTTCTTTTTAAAAAATAGGAGGCTTATTTATATATTTATTTTCAGTATTTTTTTACAAGTTGAAGTGAAATAAATATCACATGAAACTAGTCATTTTACCATGCACAATTTAGGGGCACTTAATACATTTACAGCATTGCATAAGCACAATCTCTATCAGGATCCAAAATGTTTTTATCATCTCAAAAGAAAACACCGGCTGGGAGCAGTGGCTCCCACCTATACATAATTCTAGCACTTTGAGAGACCAAGGCAAGAGGATTGCCTGAGCCCAGGAGTTCGAGACCAGCCTAGGCCACATGTAGAAACTTCATCTCTACTGCAAAATTAAAGAATCAGTTAGACGTGGTGGTGTACGCCTGTAGAGCCAGCTACTCAGGAGGCTGAGGTGGAAGGATTGCCTGAGCCCAGCAGTTTGCGGCAGTGGTGAGCTGTGATCATTCCACTACACTCCAGCCTGGATAACTGAGTGAGAATCCAACTTGAAAGAAGGAAGGAAGGATGGAAGGAAGGAAGGACGGAAGGAAAAGAAAGAGGCAACTATCAATTTTTTTCTCTTTCTATGGATTTGCCTATTCTGGATATTTTATATAAATGCATTTAAAAAATATATGACCTTTGTGACTTTTTGTTTGTTTGTTTTGAGTTAGAGTCGCCCTTTGTCACCCAGGCTAGAGTGCAGTGGCATGCTCATGGCCACTGCATCCTTGATCTACTGGGTTCAAGTGATCCTTCCTCCTCAGCCTTCATTCATTTTGGACTTTATTCTTTTATATAATGGCTGAATAATACCCTATGGTATGTCTAACCCACTTTTTTTTTATATCATCTACTGATGGACGTTTGTTTTGTTTAGCTTAGGTTATTGTGAATAGTGCTGTTGTGAACATTCGTGTACAAGTATTTGTTTATTTTATCTTTTTTTTGAAAAAAGGTCTCGTTTGTTGCCCCGGGTGGGATGCAGTGACACGATCATGGCTGGCCACAGCCTTGAACTCCTGGGCTCAAGCAGTCCTCCTGCCTCAGCCTTCCAAATAGCTAGAATTACAGATGCACACCACCACACCCAGTGAATCTGTAAATTTTTTGTAGAGACCGAGTCTTGCTCTGCTGCTCAGGCTGGTCTTAAACTCCTGGCCTCAAGCGATTCTCCCGCCTCAGCTTCCCAAAATGCTGGGATTACAGGTGTGAGCACCTTCTTGTAATTCCTACTTTTAATATTTTCAATTTGGAAACAGTGGCAAGTTTACAGAAAAGTTAGTTACATACAAAGAACACGTATTTTCCTGAATCATTTGAAAATACATTGTCATCCTTATGCCCCAACATTCCCTAATACCTTAGCATTTATTTATTTTTTACAAGGAAGGGCACTCTTCTGTTGCCATGAGAATTAATCTACGACTGTCATCAAGTCCTCAGATCTCATCCAAGTTTTCCCATTGTCCTAATAATTTCCTTTGTAACAAAATGATTCGGTACAGAACCATGTGTTGTATTTAGTTGTCATCTCTTTTTAGATTGTCTCAGTCTGAAACAGTTTCTATGTCTTCCTTTGATTCATATGGCTTTGATACCTTTGGAGATTATGGGCAGGTTATTTTCTAGACTGCCCCTGAATTTGGGGCTCTGACGATTGAATCTGAATCTTCTGTCAGTGATATCACAGAAATGATGGTATGTTCTCTCAGTTGACACATGATCTCAATTTGTCCCATTGCTGATAGCATGTGCAATCTTGTCCCCTTTGTAATTAGGAAGACTTTTGTGGGTTAATTCTTGTAATTAATGAGAATTTGGAAACTATGTAAATATCCCATTTTTCATCAGATTTTCAATTTATCCATTTATTTCTATCTGTATGGACTTGTGATTTCCTGTTTTATTCAATGGGTTATCATCGGTTCTTTTCATTATTTAGTTTGATGCTCCAAATGTCCCATATTTGGCCCATGGGAGCCCCTTCAAGCAGATTTATGTGTCCTTTTAACATGTCATTATTTTAGTACTTCTGTCACTTCTAGTACAATAAAATGTTCCAGATTCATCTTATATATTCCCTACTCCAGCCCTGGAATATTATTTATTCAAGGAGCCTTCATTCCTTATAGTGAAATATAGTATTTAAAAACCCATATCCTGGGTTCTAGGAGTGCTCATTGCTTTGGGATGTCACTATTCCCAGCTGTCTCAGTGGATAGAGTTAGGGAATATGTGCATGTATTTATATACATAGATTATTTCTATAACTACATATATTGAAAAACCAAGAGTTTGCACAAATTATTTCTGACACCACAGGGCTTATTATGATTTTCTCCCTTTCATATCTGTTACTACCTTCTGTAACTATGAGAAACTTGGCTCCTGTTATCTTTAATATATTTCACTGTTTGTAACCACTCGTCCATCTGCATCACCACCCGCTCCTTTCATAAATACCCACCTCAACAAGCTTGGACTCAACACCACTTTCTGGGCTGCCCTCCCTCCTCCCAAACACAGATGCTCGCCTCATCCAGCTTGGGCTCTAATTCCCCACACTAAACCACTCCTCTGCAAAGACTCCCTCTGAAGATTCCCTCTAGAGACCTTCATATTCTGTAGAGGAATCAAGACTCTGAGAGTCTCTAGAGGGACTACTAGGCTGTCCACATGGTGGTCCTCACTTGCTTGGGCTCTAATACCCAAGGTCAAGCCGACCAAACTATGGGGAATAGTCACCCTCCTGACTCTGCTTGGTCTATGACCACCTGGGCTAGGCAGACTTCCTGTCTGGATGCCCTCCTCACTCTACTTGGGCTGTGACATCCATCTGGGTCACCATGGGTCCACCCCCTATTCGGCAGGCATAAATGCCTACCTTGCTTTGTGCTGCCTAATGGCCTTTAGACTGAATTGTTCACGATAGAAGGAAAGAAGAAAAGACATCCGAATGATCCTTTAAAACTCCAAAGTCAGATCAAAATTGTTGTGGCAATGTACACTGCCATCAGTCATTTATAAAGCATCTCATTCCTTCATAGCCTCCCTATATGGTTCCCTACTTAATCCAGAGCAAAAGCCATAGTCCGCATAATAGTTTGCTAAAACCTCCCTGACTGTTGCCTATTACCTGCAGACCTTTACTGCTACCAACTTCCTCCTACCCCGTACTCCCCAAGACAATAGCTTTCCTTTTAGACACCTGGCTTCCTTGCTGCTCCAAGAATATGCAAAGCTAGCTTTTCATTCAGGGTCCTTTGTTATAGCTGTTTCCTCTGTGTTAAACATTCTTCCCCCAGATTCTCCTTCCAATATCTGTGGAAAGCTCATCTTCATAGTGAGGCCTAGCCAGATGTATAGTATGCTAGAGCTGCCATAACAAAATACCACAGCCTGGGTGGTGTAAACGACAGAAACTTATGTTTTGGAAGCTGGAAGTCCAAGATCAAGGTGCCAGCAGGTTTGGTTTCCCCTGAGGCCTCTCCCCTTGGCTTGCAGGTGAATGCCTTCTCACAGTATCCTCGCATGGCATTTCCTATGTGGGTGTATCTCTGATGCCTCTCTGGTCTAATCTCTTCTTACTGTAAGGAAACCAGT
Source organism: Tarsius wallacei (assembly GCA_963574415.1). Classification (NCBI taxonomy): domain Eukaryota; kingdom Metazoa; phylum Chordata; class Mammalia; order Primates; family Tarsiidae; genus Tarsius; species Tarsius wallacei. Next base: position 20,740 of record CAUYQG010154035.1, read on the forward strand.
CAGATTGGTTTAGGGCTCACTCTAATAGCATCATTTTAATCGATCTCTTTAAAGATTCTGTTTCTAAGTATAGTCACATTTTGCAGTACTGGAGGTTAGGGTTCCAACATATAAATTTGGGGGTGGGGGGCACAATTCAGCCCATAACACCTGACTGCCTACTGTCATATTGAAATTTACACCAATGTGACACTTCCAATCCCTGGCATCTTTTAGTCTGTTTTCGTTTTCATAGCTCTGATAACTTCTACAGTAGTATATCATTTGATCAATACATATATTTTTTTTATTATCTGTCTACTCCTGCTGGAACATAAGTTCTAAGAAGGCTTAGAACAGGGTTTAGTATATAATAAGCATTTTGCATATAGTGTTGAATGAACAGATGAAATTAATGTATCCATTTGCTGTAGATGAATATTGTGTTACTACCATTTTGGTGTTATTCTGAACAATGAATGTGCTATGAATAGTATTTTAAATGTATCTTCGTATACATTTACATTGCAAGTTTATTTTATATAGTACATATGAGGAGTAATATTGCTGGGTCATAGGGTATGTATATTGTATTAGCTTCCTAGGGCTGCCATAACAAAGTACCACAAACTACATGACTTAAAGCAACCAGAAATTTATTCTTTACATTTGGAGGTTAGATGTTTGAAAGGCAGGTGTCAGCAAAGCTGTAATCCCTTTAAAGACTCTAGAAGATAATTTTGTTATGCCCTTGGCTTGTGGTCGCATCACTCCTACCTCTGCCTCTGTCTTCATGTGACCATCTTCTTTTTTGTGTGTCTGTGTCACTGCATCTCTGTCTTCAAACTTTCTGTCTTTCCTCTTATAAGACTATCAGACACTGCGTTAGAATCCAGTCAAATTCTGTCTGACTTCATTTTAACTGAATTACATCTGTAAAGACCCTGTTTCCAAATAAGTTCATATTCACACATACCCAGAGTTAGGACTTGAACATTATCTTTTTGGGCAACACAATTTAACCCACAACTCATATTTATTGACTTTAGTAAATAATGCCAAAATACTTTGCAAAATGGTTGTGCTCATGAATGCTGCCACTGGTTATCACATTCCTTCATACCCTCACCAACACTTATTATTTTCAGAGATTTTAAGTTTAGCTCATCTGGTGATTATGACAGTATCTTGTTGATGGCTTAATTCCAGAATTAGCTTTCCAGGTTTCACAAAATAACTGTTGTATTTAGTTTTGGTTAATTTAGAACTATAAACCAGTTTGGCAACAATTAACATCTTTATGATATTGTCTCTCAGACCATGAACTTGGTATATTATGCCATTTGTTTAGTCTTCATTAATGTCACACAATAAAGTTTCAAACGTTTCCCCTTAAAAAATGATTTAGGTCCAAATACTTTCCTTTCTACTTTAGGTACAGGCAGTTAAGTGCCGGCAGAGCTATCCCATAACAGAACTAAAAGGACTACTCAGAGCTAACCTCCAGCTGACCTGGAGTACAGCCATAGAAGATTAAACTAGGTGGCATGATGGATCAGACAGAGGTGGGTCTGAGGTTTAGGGTTTTTATGTCTCTTCTTAGTCCTTTCATAGCCACTTTTCAGCCATTTTCAGCCCAATTCAAACCCTGATAAGAAAGCCACAGCTTGTCACTGAGTCCGCCAAGGCGGGGAAAAGGGACTGGGCAGGAGAGGTTAAGTGCAGGTCACTGGGCAAGTAGATTGATAGACAATGTGACTGACACACAGAAATCTGTAGCTAGAGCAAGTCAGAAATGAGGCTGAGTGAGCTGGGATGTCTTCCCAGGTTCTGAGCAAGCTGAGAAACATTAGATCACAAGACACAGTAGAGGCAGACTTCAGTGGCAGACGTTGGCTGGGCAAGTAACAAACAGTTGGACAGAAGACGTCACCCCTGAGATTAGTGGATGCAGTCTAGAGCCCACCTGTAGACCAACATGCGACCCTTCCTCTCCTTCCCAATGCCATGGTGACACATAGGTTATGCTCCTCCCTCCACACACCTGAATGTCATCTTCGAGAGAGCTACAGTGGGGAGAAGGCTATCTGAACAACGGAGTGCCTTTGTCTGGGAGATAGCTGTAAGAACAATAGCTGTAAGAATTGTTTAGGTCATTAGACAGACCTACTTTTAAACCAGATTAGACATTTAATTTATTTTTCCTCCCACTAACTTGTGGGTGCAAGAGAAAGGCCAAATTAAAGACCAAATTTATCAGTATACCTTCTTTGCATTTACAAGTTATGATATGAGTTAAAAAATTGCAGCCCCACTCAATATCTTACCATTTTCTGCCTCTTTTGCCACTATCCCATGCTACATATTGAATAATTCTTTTTTATTTTTTTTATTTTTTGTTTTTGAGAGAAGTTTTCACTGTCAAAGCTGGAGTGCAGTGATGCGATCCCAGCTTATTGCAGCTTCGATCTCCTGGACTCAAGTGATCCTCCCACCTCAGCCTCCTGAATAACTGGGACTACAGATGCATGCCACCACACCTGGATAATTTTTAAAATTTTTGTTAGAGATGAGGTCTTACTGTGTTGCCAAGGCTGGTCTTAAACTCCTGGACTCCCACCTTGGCCTCTCAAAGTGCTACGATTACAGGCATGAACAACCACACCCGGCTGTGCATATTGGAGAATTCTTAAAAATATTTTCTTATACTGTTGCTGTATCTGAGTGCCTGGAGGGGGCCTTCTTCCTAATAAATGATGCATCAATTGAAAGTGCTCAGTGCTTTACCCAACACTGTCCTAGCCTAAGTTCTAAGTGTGGTCCCCACTTTCTTCCAACAGAACCCCTCTCTGCATCTAGTCAGATTCCACCCCCTCCCCACCAATGTCCCAAAATATTCCATGGTAGTGATTTTTCCAAGTTTATGGCCGTAATGTTTTTTCTGCTTAGGGTACTCTCTCTTGTTGAAACACTCTTGCCCCATTTGCAGCCAATTTTAAAACCAAAGAACCTTTCCAACTAGAATAGTTTGTTCTAAAATCTTAGTCACCTTATTGTGGGGGCTATTTTTTCAACTGTGTATCAGCCTTATCCTCTATTTTTGGGGACACCGTCTGACACCATTTTGTAATTTTCTAAGTAATAACTTGGGAGTAGACAAAGGATAGACATTCAATATGCAGCTCATAGTGAGCTAGACTATTTAAAAAGAATAAGAGAAAAAAAAAGAGCCCTCTTCTAGGTGAAGTTTTAATTGTTCCATTGCTGCTAACTTAAACTTGTAGTGATATACTGTATAATTGCTTCTACTCACCCAGGAAGATCAGTATGTAAATGTGCTCATATAGTAGCAAAAGTGTCTTTGACTTACCCTTCTTTATACCAACAGTATTTGGATCATTTACACCTGTATTCGTTAGCCAAGGGTTGTTGCTATTAAGTTGTGATTATTATTATTTTTTGAGTAGAGGTCTCACTCTGTCCCCCAGGCTGGAGGGCAGTGGCATGATCATGGCTCACCACAGCCTTAACCTCCTGGGCTGATGAGATCCTTCCACCTCAGCCCCTTGAGTAGCTGAAGCTATTGGCATACACCACCACACCTGGCTTTGTGTGTGTGTAGACGAGATCTCGCGGTATTGCCCAGTCTGGTCTCGAACTCCTGGGCTCAAGCAATCCTCTCGCCTCAGCCTCCCAAAGTGCTGGGATTACAGGCATAAGCCACTGCACCCAGCCAAGTAGTTATTTACTGTGTACTCACTACACTCCTATGAGGTATTAGTCACCTTATTTAACAGATCAAGAAACAGATATCAGTCAGTTGTTTTTCTAAACTCATACAAGCTAAGTGATGAGGAATAAGGATTTGAACATGAGCTGGTTAACTCTGAAACCTTAGGCTATAAAGCCCATAGATAACAAACTGAATTTGAGAGCTTAAAGCTAGAGTCAGACAACAGCACTAGAGATTTCTGAAAGCCGAAAGAAGGTGCAGTAGGGAAGTAGGTCAGGTTAGCGGAAGTTCAGCTTAATTTGCTGTTCTGTCTGGTCCTGTAGGTTCACTGGGTATGAGGGTCATTGGGTGGTTTCCAGAGGCACAGAGCAGCTCTGTTGAGAAACTTCCTCAATACTCTGTTTTCAGTCTTCTCAGACTCCCTCTTGTCCTTAGGAAATAAGCGGAAACCATCTTACCTGACAGCTAATGAGACCAAGGTACAGAGGACTCCAGTGGTTTTGTGATATGCCATTTCACGGTGAACAAAGTGAGGAAATAAAAACAAAGAGACAAAAACCAGATGTGACTTTTCACCACCCGACATCCAAGAAAACATCACTCTCTCCTAGTGGGGTCTTATTTCAAACTGATATGATATTGTCATTTCATTGTACTGATAAAGTTTAAAATATTCAAAAACAAAAGCAGTGGATATTTATGAAGCAACTAAGCAGTTTGGGTCAATGTAGGGTATATTCAGAAAAACTTACAAAAAAAGAAATAATTAATGGCAATAAATGAGTCTCTGTGTGATGCAAGAGAGTGGTTGAAATGAATTTATGTGATGGTTTTTCTTGTGCCAGGATTCACCTTAATTTTTCCTGTTTGTTCAGTATAGGAGGTTAAAGATTGAAGAATGTGAAGCAAGTATGTTGCTGCTAAAATTTTCGAAAAGAAGAGCCCGGGGTTTCCCTCTGCGCTGTGCGCAACTCCAGGGACTCCATGGAGCCAACCCTTTCAGTCTTCCCAACCTAAACATCCATGCAATTGGTGCCTCTTGGGTCTACAGAGCCACAAATCAGGCAAGAGTTGGGATGGTACTGCCCGCTTCTGGGAAAATCAGCTTACCTGGGGAGAAGGCAGGGCTCAGTAATTCCAAGTTCTTTAGGACCCCATAGGAATCTTGAGGCCTTACTTTGGGTATCAAAAAGACTTTAGGTACTAAGTTTAATGAGTTGTTGGCTTATGTGTGTTCAGTGAAATATTCAAATGTTAGAATATAATGTTTTGATATTAATACTAGGGGGTACAAATATAGGGTGCTACATGAATACTGGATGCTATTTAAAAACCACAGCCACATAAACACTTCACTAGGTGCTGATCAATCTTTGTGATCTCCTTCATGACTTCCATTCAAAAAGCAGATCGTGAGCCCATTTCAAAACTGGAAATCTAAATTTGCAACCTTTAAGAAACAAGACATAGAAATGATCTTCTCACTGATCTATCTACACAGGGGGATGAAGGGGACACACAAAACAACTCATTCGTTCATTCATTCATCCATTCAACATATATGTACGAAGCAACTAGTCTGCTTCAGATGCTGAAGTTGCAAAGGTAAGGCAGGTGACCAGATCCTGTATCCACAGGGCTTATGGGCGAGTGGGGCAATCACTGGAGCGCACCAAGTAACCAATGACAAAACGTGAATAACTCACCCAAGGAACACTTCACTGAGCAGATACGGTGGCTCTGCCTGGAACAGAGAGCTGGCAACTCCAAAGCGGAACTGCTAGTCTATAATTCGGGTATCTCACCTGCATTTCACGGGCAAAAGAAAAGATTCCTAGCTAGCCCTCCCCATTCCTCTATTTCATATATATGATTATATCATTTTGAAGGAAAAGTTTTCTTTAATTGTGTGTGGTTGTGTTAGACGTTTGGGCAAAACTCAGGGCCAGCGTTCATTGCTATATTTTGATTTTTGTACCTTGGCAAAGCAATGAATTTTTGTGGGGGATTATTCTGAACAGTTCTATCTGGATTAGGCTTGCCACCTACACAGTCTTTTCATAATCATCACACTGTCCTATTAATTTTTATTTTGAAGTTCTTAACATACACAGATTAAATTGTCCCTATTTAGTTACGAACTTCCTCACCATATTCTCTACTACAATAGCATTATGTTATACATTTGTATCTTTAACTTACCCTTTCAAATATAATATGAATTTGATAGTATAAATATTTTGGCACAGGGAAAGCATTTTTGACAGGTGGGTGGCATTTAAATTATGTTATTGAGATGGCATGGTCCCAGAAAGCTTGTTCAAAATTACAAATATGGTAAGATTTATGCTTCACTTTGTTCATCAGGACCAGGAGAACGACTCATTACAGTCATGACTCAAAGCCATAAGGAGTATTTATTGATTCAGATCATGAAAAGACCAGAATGATCAAAAGCAAACATCCATCTTCCTCTTCATCCAGAGTTCAGGGGGTTAAGTGCTACTTGTCTCAAATCCTTGGCATTAACTCCACTTTTATAGTAAAAAAGACAATTAACATCTCTCCATTCACTGCTCAGATGCAGTGTATTAATTAGCAAAATCACCCAATTAACAGCACTTGGTGAAATATACCACTTGTTTTTCACCTTTCCACGTCTATTTGAATGCATAAACAATTGTCACATTGAAGGAAATGTCTAAAACTCCTAGAATACATATTTATTCATGTTTCAACTGCACTAAGAATAGGTGTCCTGGTATTTAAAACAAGGACTGGTACAGCATGCAGATACTGGCATGATCTATTTACTATTTTTATTTTATTTAATTATATCACATAATTGTAAGCCTGTGCTCATAACTATACATACATAGAAATGTCCTCTTTTTAATATATTTCTGAGACTCAGAAAGACTAAGTAGCTGCCTAAGAACACACGGTTGAAGTTAGTAGCAGAAATCAACTTTGAACTTAGGGTGGAGTATCTTTAGAATTGGAAATTTTTTCCCCGCTATGCTAGAAGTTTCCTGAGAATGCATAAATGTCACAGAATAGTCAGAAATGTGGTTAAATATTTATGTACAATGTTGATGTTAGTCATTTTAGCCTTGTATAAAACAGTGAAAAATTAGAAAAAGCAAAACCATTCAACAATTGAAAAATAGTTAAATAATTTATGACACAAGGGAATGTTATTCCACCATTAAAAATTATGTTTTCAAAAAACAGGGCCATTTGAAGATACTTTTAATATAATGCAAAGCAGAGAAGTAAAATCAGGTTACAAGCCAATAGAGAGAGTATGAGATTATTTTTTTAAAAAAGAAAAAAGATACACATACATTAAGAAACATATAGGAAAATAATAAAATTGGAGTAAATAGACCCAAACATTATCCAATATTATTTCTTGATTTGGGATAATGAGTGATTTAAATTCTCTTCTGTATACTTATCTTCATTTTTCTTTTTTATTATGCAAAGTTAAGGTATACAACATGATTTTGTGGTATACATAGTAAAATGATTACTACAGGTAACTAAGCATATCCACATCACCTCCCATAGTTATGTGTATGTGCATGGTGAGAGCACCTGAAATCTACTGTCTCAGCAAATTCTCAACATACAATACAGTATTATTAACTATAGTCCTTCTTCTGCACATTAGATCTCTAGACTTATCCTCCATATCTGCAAGTTTTTACCCTTTGATTTACATCTTCCCATTTTCTCCCCCTCCATGGCTGAAATGATTCTCTTTCTGTGCTTGACTTATTTCACGTAGCATAATAATTTATCCATGTTGTTACAAATAGCAGCATTCCCTTCTCTTTTTTTTAAGGTCAAATAATATTCCATCTTGTGTGTGTGTGTACATGTGTACATGCCTGTATGTGTATGCATTTTCTTTATCCATTCATCCACTGATGGACACTTAGGCTGTTTCCATCTCTTGGTTATGAAAAATAATGCTGCAGTGATCATAGTGGGTGCAGACATCTCTTTGAGATACTGATTTCCTTTCTTTTGGATATGTGCCCAGTAGTAAGGTTGCTGGATCACATGGTAGTGTACAAGGGTTCCTTTTTTCTGTACCTTGTCATCTTTTATCTTTCTGATACCAGCCATTCTAACAGGTGTGAAGTGATATTGATTATGGTTTTGATTTGCCTTTCTCTGATGATAAGTGCTGTGGAGAATTTTGTCATCTATTTATTGGTCATTTGTATGTCTTCTTTTGAGAAGTGTCTATTCAGTTCTTTTGCCTGTTTATTTTTTGCTATTGAGTTTTCCCCATATATTTTGGATATTAACCCCTTATCAGATACGTGGTTTGAAAATATAAAAATTTTCTCTCATTCAGTGGGTTGTCTCTTCATGCTGTTGTTTGTTTCCTTTGCTGTACAGGTTTAGTTTGATGTAATCTTATTGGTCTATTTTGCTTGTGTTGCCTGTTTGTTTGGGGTCATATAAAAAAAATAATTGCCTAGACAATGCCAAGGAGCTTTTCCCCTATGTTTTCTTCTAGTTTTACAGTTTCGGGTCTTACAGTTAAGTCTTTAGTGCACTTTGAGTTAATTTTTGTGTATGGTGTGAGATACGGGTCTAATTTCATTCTTCTGTATGTGGATATTCCATTGTCCCAACACCACTTATTTTATTTTATTTCAATAGCTTCAGGGGTACAAGTTTTTGTTGCTGTTTGTTTGTTTGTTACATGGATGAATTGTATGTGATGAAATCTAGGCTTTCAGTGTACTTGTTACCTGAATAACATACATTGTACCTATTTTACCTAGGTAGCTTTTCAACCTTAACCCCTCTGAAATCCTCACCCTTTCTGAGCATTCAGTGTCTACTATACTACTCTGTATGCCTTTGTGGACCCATAGCTTAGCTTCCGCTTATAAGTGAGAACATGCAATGTTTGTTTTCTATTCCTGAATTGCTTCACTTAGGATAATAGCCTCCTGTCCCATCCTAGTTGCTGCAAGAGGCATTAGTCATTCTTTCTTATAGCTGAGTAGTATTTCCTGGTATGTATGTATGTATATATGTATGTATGCATGTATGTATTCACATATATACATACCATGAATTGCATACACATTTCTGTACACACACACACACACACACACACACACACACACACCACATTGTGTTATCTACTCATCAGTCAGTGGGCACTTGGGTTGACTCCATATCCTTGCAATTGTGAATTGCCAACACCATTTGTTGAAGAGACTTTCCCGTTGTGTACTCTTGGCGCTCTTGTCAAAGATTTGTTGATCATATATGTGGGGTTTTATTTCTGGGCTTTCAATTCTCTTCCATTGGTTTATATGTCTTTTTTTTAAGTTTTAAAACAGTTTATTAGTGAGAAGAAGGGAAGGAAAAAGGAAGATTCATGGCAGAAAGACCTGCCATGGGCAAGTTGCTCAAAAATGAAAAACCACCTATATGCCTGTTTTTATGCCAGTACCATACTGTTTTGATTTCTACAACTTTATAGCATAGTTTGCAATCAGGGAGTGTGAAACCTCCAGTTTTATTCTTCTTTTTCAAAATTGCTTGAGCTATTTGGTATCTTTTGTGGTTTTATACAAATTTTAGAATTTCTTTTTCTATTTCTGTGGAAAAATGCAATTAGAATTTTGATGAGGATTGTGTTAAGTCTATAAATTGCATTGGGTAGTGTGGACTTCCAGCTTCACACCTTAAGAAACTAGAAAAAAAGAGAACAAACTAAGCAGAAAGTGAGCAGAAGGAAGAAAACAATAAAGATCAGAGCAGAAATAAATGTAATAGAGATTAGAAAAACAATAGAAAAGGTAAATGATACTAAAACTAACTTTTTTGGAAAGATAAACAAAATTAACAGTCTCTATCTAGACTAACCAAGGGAAAAAACTCAAATAAATAAAATTATGAATGGAAGAGATGTGTTACTCTGATGCCACAGAAATGCAGAGAATCATCAGAGACAGCTATGAGCAATTACATGCCAACAAATTGGATAACTAAGAAAAAATGGATAAATTTCTACAAACATACAACCCATAAAAAACAAATCATGCAGAGATAGAAAATCAGAACAAATCAATAATGAATAAGGAGATTGAATGAGTAGGTAAAAACCTCCCAGCAAAGAAAAGCCAAGGACCAGATGACTTCATGGGTAAATTCTAACAAGCATTTAAATAATTAATTTCAATTACCTTAAACTCTTCCAAAAACTTGAAGAGGAGGGAATACTTTCATATATGTGTGGGTTTATTTCTGGGCCTTCTATTTCATTCTGTTGGTCTATATGTCTGTTGGTCTATATATCTGTTGGTCTATATATCTATACATATGTTGGTACCCGTATACCAAAGACTGAATAAGGATGCTACAAGAAGAAAGAATTACAGGACAATTTCCCTGATGAATACAGATACAAAAACTCTCAAAAAATACTAGTTAACTAAATTCAACAGTACATTAAGAAATCTTGAATCATGGTCAAGTGGGATTTATCCTGGGATGCAAGGATGGTTCAACATACTAATCAATCAATGTTATAAATCACATTAATAAAATGCAAATAACAATTATATAATCATCTCAATAGATACAGAAAAAAGTCTGACAAAATTTAACATCCTTTAATAATAAAATAATAAAATCTCTCAACAAATTAGGTATAGAAGGAATGTATCTTAACAGCATATATAACAAGCCCACAGCTAGCATCATACTTTTTATCATAACATCCTGCTACAATTTAATCACAGCATTTACCATTACCTACTATTTTATTTGTTTGTTCATTGTTTTTCTACAGTAAAGCAGGAACATTGCTGTCTTGTTCATTGCTTTATGCTTAGTATCTATGAAAATGGTTAGCATATAGCAGTTGCTTAACTAACATTTGTTGAGTGAATAATTAAATTCCAGGGCAGACAATATGCTTTTTGGAGGCAGGGACCATTAGGAGAATCATCTCTTTGTGACTCATAGTACCTGTGAGATTATTTTTGAATATTTTCTAAATGAAAGAAAGAGCTCTTTAGATTTAGTCTGTGCTACTATGATTTTATGTAAGCTCACTTCAAATGAACTGCTCTGTTTTCAAAGGAAACTAGAGTAGAATCTTGGTCTTTAAACATTTAACATTCGAGGTTGTCTCTTTGCAGGTGACCTGGAAGTTCATGACATGAAATAATTTGCAATTGTGCTGAGATTAATTTGAATTCTATATGCTGGTGAACAGAACTGGATTTCTTAGAGACTAACATAGCCAGAAGCCAGTGTGCAGCCCAGGAGTGTGCATTTGTGGGTGGATTGGGGCTCAACTTAGGATTTTGTGTATGCATGAAAATTTTTTTCTTCTGCCAGAAAGTGATGCCTGAAATGACAACAGCTTCGAGAGCTGATGAGGTAAGTGAAGTATACTAAAAAAGTATTAGTTTTTAGCCAGAAAATAGACCTTTTTGGATAAAGAGTGAAATTTTAAATTCATCGGTGACTAGAATCTATTATATCAAGGCAGCCATATGTTCTTTATGAAAATTTAAGACAAATTTTGTGAAATGTATTTAGTAAGTGTTTCAGCCAGGACAGAAACTGATCATCAAGTGAGAATTAAATCACTTACATACAATCTTTCAGTTGTATGAAACTATAGTGCATAGAGAATATGATATATTATGATAGCCTTTATGAATTTGGGAATTTTCAAGGGTTTCAGGAACTCTCCCTTATGAGTTAGAGAATCTATTGTTCTTTAATGAGCTAACAGGGAGTTGGTATCTTCACAAACAAGAGACGGACATTAACCTATTAAAAAGAATTAATTAGGTATAAACACTGGCAGAATTTAAAGGTAGTGAGAGGACCTTCTGTGCTTGCACCTGAAGTATCCATTTCTTTACTCTCACCTCAAAAACCCCTTTCACATTTCATTCTCATCACTGTGTTCTGTTGATCCTTTCTCTTCAATTCTCCTGCCAGCCATTTTCCCCTGGAAATGTTCTACCATTAACACATGTCTTACTGCTTAATGTTCTCACTGAAAGTTCAGAAAATGACATAGACAGTGTCTAATTATTAGCTTGCACAGTATGGCCAGTGTCAACATTGTTAAATTTTGCATAATTTCATGGGCAGAATCTGTTTTACTTAAATACCATCAGACTAATTTACTCTGGATCAATGGGCAGGCTGATAATAATTATGAGATGATTGTGTAGACATAGCCTATTCCAGGGGCAAATCCATTTCATTCCAAATGTTCAAAAAGAAGCAGCACAATGTTTTGCTATATTAACTGGGATGCTTTACATTTCTGGTTTTCCCTTACACCTCCTGCCTTTCCCCTCATTCAGTCAGTGGTGTGCTGTCAGTTACTGTATTAAGATATTATCCTGCCATGTTTGGCTCAACTGGTGTTAACTAAGAGTAAAAGAATATGATTCTTAACTTGGGAGTTTCAAAAGTTAAAAATCAGGTATAAAATCTCTTGATCTGAAAGAATACACAACTAGGCAGTTTTTCCTATTCCTAGAAATAGACAAGACTGTCTGTATTGAGGGATGAAAAAGGATGAATTGGGGAGGAAGCCTAGATGAAGATAGAACAGAAGACAGAAATTCCGATAGCTTTTGCAAATCTGAAAACAGAAATTTTGCCCTGTTCTCTCTGGGTAGAACCTGAGAAAGCAGCATGACCTCAGGTGGGCTGCCCTGTGGGGATTGTATTTAATCATTCATTCATAGGCTGTGCACAGCGGCTCACACCTGCAAGGCCAAGGTGGGAGGCTCTCTTGAGGCCAGAGGGTCAAGACCAGCCTGCGGCACATAGTGAGACCTTGTCTTTACAAAAAAAAATTAAAAATTATCCAGGCATGATGGTGGCACACATTTGTAGTCCCACCCACTTGGGAGAGTACGGAGGGAGTATCTCTTGAGCCTGGGAGTTCACTTACTTGTTTGTCCAAACAGGTATTTTCTTCCTACTAAGTGGTAGGTAATGTACTTAGCACTGGAGATACCAGTGTATAGAAACATGACCCAGAAGCCTGATCTTTCTCAACAAACCTCTTTGTTCACAATCTGCCCCATCAGGTGGATGGCAACTCCATCCATCCTGTATTCAGGACAAAATCTCAGCATTATCTTCAACTCATCTTTCTCTTACATCTTATATCCAATTCTCCAAGAAATTCTGTTGGCTCTACCCTCAAAATATGCCCAGAATCAAAACACATGTATCCACCTCCACTGTTACTAAAATAGTTCCTACTGGTCTCCTTGAGGCAGAGTGGTCACAACATCATAACGAGAGCAGTCTCTTTCAAGTCTGTCAAATTATACCATCCCTTTGTGTAAATTCTTCAGTTTTTGTCCATTTCACTTAGAGTAGGAGCCTAGCCTACTCTGCCCCTCCCCGTTGCTTTTCTGAATGTACCTCTTGCTTGTATCGCACTTGTTCTCTCCCGTCTGCCCACTGGCCTACCTGTTGTTTCTTGGATAGGCCTACTCTTGTCTTCAGGCCTTTGCACCTGCTGTTCCCTCTGCCTGGAATGCCCTTCCCCAACTATCCACTTGTCTCAAGTCTTTGCTCAAATATCACCTTCCTAATGGAATTTACCCTGACAAGTCTATTTAAATGTTCAAGTGGCACCTTTGCCTGCATTGCTAAATCCTTTTTACCCTCCTCAACTTTATTCTATAGCACTTATCCATTTCTCACATACGACATAATTGACTTATTACGCTTGTTATTTACTGTTTATTTCCTCCTCCCAAAATGCATGCTTGGGAGGCCAGGGGTTTTTGTCCGTTTTGTTTGTTGTGGTTCCCCAAGGGTCTAGAACAGTGCCTGGAACATAATGGGTGCTCAGAAGTTATTTGCTGGTATAAATTGTTGGATGAGTTGTTTCATATGAAGGAGTAGAATGATTGCTTGAGCACTGGAAAGTAGCACAATTATAGTGGAAGGTCTTGGCCCCCTAAAGTTTTCTGGCCTTGGAGAAGGGATCGAGGAGGGCTCAGAGGTTGTCAGGGAAGAGCTCAACCTGACAGATTGTGGGGTTCTTGCCACAACAGGGGTCACCACATCAGCAAGCAACATGGGTGGGTTTTGGGACCTGAGGAATGAGAGTGACTGGGGAAACTGAGCAGAGGGCAGGGTGGACAGTTGTCCACCAACAGTCAGAACCCCCAGACCATGCCAGCACTCTGTAGGACCCCTGCTATGAGAAGATGCAGCTTTGGGTAAAAAGACAATTAATTTTTTTCTGGTAGAATGGAAATTACAAATAAAGATTTCTGTGATATCTAGAAAATGTTAGTGGTTTTTTTTTTTGCACTTGAGTTGTGTTGACTGAGATTTATGTCTTATACTAATGCAACTTGGCCAATCTGTGATTTCCCAGCAAAATGTCTAGTGAACTCATGTCATAAAGACACATGAAGTATGGTACTGAAAAATGATTAGATGAAATAAAGACACATAATGGCTGCCTTTTTAAAAAAGTCATTTTGTGTGTGCAAAAATCAACTTTTCATGTCATGCCCTGTTTTAAATACCTTCTTATTAAGATTTTCAGATTGTGGTATAGTTTCTCAGAAGGTTGAGAGGATATAATGTATATCCCAATAGCCAGCCATTGCTTGTTTTTACTTTGTAGAGTCAAAAGGGCAGTTTGTTTCCATTTATGCATTCAAACCCACCAAATATCTACCATATGTGAAGGATTCTCTACAATTGAAATGCACACAAGATGAATTTTCAGCAGTTTCATAGATTTCTCCATCTGTCTTCCACTGGACATCAAGAATAACATGTCTAAAATGGAACTCATCCTCAACCCCGAAATCCACATCTCCTTTGTTCCTTCACTTGCTAAAAGCATCTCTGTTCATCTAGTCATCAAGCCAGAAATTCTGAAGTCCTTCCAGAATAGTGTTCCTCAAAATGTGAGTGCTTGACTTTAGATTACCATCGCGAGAAGGTTAAATACAGCAACTAAAAGCCAACAATAGAAATTCTTATAGCAATTTGACATTTCTGCAATATCCAAGCACATGATCATTTTTCCTTTTATTTGACAATAGTACTGGTTCACAATGGGTTAGAAATTCTAAAAATTGGACTTCACCAAGATAGCTTGATATGCCCTGTCCCAGACTGCTTCTTTTCTCTCACCAGGAATACATGGATTCTGAAATACCTCTCAAAAGTATCTCAAATCCATTCCCCTCTCTCCTTCAAGTTTAGGTTCTCATTTCTTTCCTGGGCTATAACATGGTCAGGCAACTGCTTTTTCTCTCCTAAAGCATCTCCACTCTTCCTTCAACTATACACCGTATTGCTTCCAGAGCTGTATTTTAAGATACAAATATCATATTATATGCATCTCTGTTTAAAATCCTTCAGAGTTTTTTTTTATTAGCCACAGGATGAAGTGCACATATCTCTTCATGATTTTCAATGCCTTCTGCTATGGTTTGGGTATGGTCCGTTTGGCCCCACCAAGTCTCCTGTGTAAATTTGATCCTCAGTGTTGGAGGTGGGCCGTGGTAGGAGGTGTTTAGGTCGTGATGTGGGCAGATCCCTCCAGAATGGCTTGGTGCCATTCTCGTGGGAGTGAGTGAGTTCTCACTCTTAGTTCCCACGAGAACTGGTTGTTGAAAAGTGCCTGGCACCTCCTCCTCTTTCTCTGGCTTCCTCTCTTATGATCTGCACACACTGGCTCCTTTTCACCTTCCGTCATGCGTGGAAGCTTCCTGAGGTTCTCATCAGAAGCAAATGTTGGCACCATGCTTTCTGTACAGCCTGCAGAACCATGAGCCAAATAAGCCTCTTTGTCTTTATAAATTACCCAGCCTCAGTCGAATGTGGTGGCACACGCCTGTAATCCCAGCACTTTGGAAGGCTGAGGCGAGAGGATTGCCTAAGCTTAGGGGTTTGACACCAGCCTGAGCAACATAGTGAGACCTCGTCTCTACAATAAATAAAAAAATTAGCCGGGTGTGGTGGTGCATGCCTGTGGTTCCAGGTGCCTGGAAGACTGAGGTGGAAGGATCACCTGAGCCCAGGAGTTGAGACTGCAGTGGCTGTGAGCAGCATGCCACTGCATTCCAGGCTGGGTGACAGAGTAAGACTCTGATTCAAAAAAAGGAAAAATTACCCAGCCTCTGGAATTCCTGTATAGCATCATATTATGACCTCTATAATGTGTCCTTTTTCTATTTTTTACTTTCATGCTCTGTCATTCTCTGCTCTATAGTCTATGTACCATCTATATCAAGCTTATGGAGTTTACTAAACACACCTTGCTTGTTTCAGACCTCTTCAACCTCAAACATTCTGTTCTGTGTAACGAAAATAATGGTCTGCATTTGCTCTCTAGAAAAATTATTTCCATTCTGTGAAACTTCACTCAATAGAATACAACTGGGACTGGTATAACAGAAAGCAGGACAAAGTTCATTGGCACATCTGGGTTGGATGTGAACAGGAGAGTGAGCACGTCAGGGCAGGGTAGGAGAATATCCAAAGCTTGGAGTGAAGGTCTCTGGGCAAAATGGAGTGGCAAGAATGGCTCTGGGCAAGTCCTGATTTTAGAGACAAGAACCAAGTCAAATCTATCGAAGAACAAGTTGTGATGTTGTTGAAGAGCAAACTCCAAGGTCAAGAGAACTGTCACAAGGCATTGTTCAGAAATCAGAGCTGGCAGCAAAGCAGGATGGAGACTAAGCACTACCTGGAGTGTCCAACAGTGGCAGGGATTGTGCACACTCCGCCCACCCTGAGGTTGCTGGATACTCTGGTGGTGCTCTAGCTAATTTTTGCTTCTACACGCCCCATATGCAGAGGTTCTTACTCTGGGATGCTTTATGTCAAGGAATCTGATATATTCTGCTCAGATGTCACTTTGTTTCATCTTCTTGCTATAGTTTGCTTACATGTGTATATTTTTTGCTTATGTACATGCCTGTATACTTATTGATTATTAAGTCACTGAATAGTGTTGTATTTGTTTATTTGTTTGGGTATTTCCCACTCTGCTAGTCTAAGAGCTTCTGAAGTTCAAATATGTACCTCGATTATCTTCATATCCTCAGTGCTTAGTGCAGTTTGTTGGTGCATAGCTGACGTTTAAGCAAATGTTTGTTGAATGAATTATAGTGAATACACAAGTGCTTCCTTATGATATTCAAGTAGCTAAAGCAACTTTTTGGTTGCTCTACAACTGATGATGAAATCTTGACCACATCCAGGCAGGATCAAGTTTCCAGTGGGCACTTTTGGGGGGAAATATATTCTACAATGAGTACACAGCACAATAATGACTTGTTTTGGGCAAAACATCTCAGGGTTAGATTCAAAGGAGAAACTGAACTGTCTAGGTTATGAATGAATATTTTTCTGCTGAGGTTCAGATGGTAATTATTTGAGGCTTTGTGGGTCATGCAGTCTTTGTTTTACCTACTCTAACTCTGCACTTATAGTGAACAAAAAAGCCATAGCCAATGTATAAATAAATAAGTGTGGCAGTGTTCTAATAAAACTTTATTTATAAAAACAAGTTGTAGGCCCAATTTGACCTATAGTCTATAATTTGTTCTTTCATATCTAGTTAGTTCTTCCAATACTTCATTATCAGAAAGTATCTGAGAGTGAAAGAAAAGAATAGACACTAATGGTTACTCCATATCCTGAGCTGGTTACTTGACATCGGTTATCTCATTTATTTCTCGCAGCACTTTGTAGGACATCTATTAACCAAATCTAGGGGATTACAAACTCATGTTTCCTTCACTAAAATATGCAGTCTCCATTTTATTGTCAATTGGATCTCTTGTGAGAGATTTAAACCGTGACAAGTTTAATGTTATCTTTTATCAGTCAGAAAAGGCATGGCTGTGCTGTGGTGATAACCTTATCCCATCCCCAACACTCAAGTACCTTAAGTGTCAATGTGGACTATGAAATACACACTGCTGAGAAAGGAGTTTGGGCCTTAGGGCTGTGTGGGTAGTGTGTGTGTGTGTGTGTGTGTGTGTGTAATTCTAATGAGTTTAAACATTTTTTGATTGGAAAATACAGTTTATTTAAAGGTAAACTAGAGGAAAGAGAGAGAGAGAAAGAGAGAGAGAGAGAGAGAGATACTCCTACCCAAGGCAGGGAAGGGGGCCAAAGCCAGGAAGCATGGCAACAGCCATAGCTCAAAGAGCACATGCCCATGCCAGAGTCTAGTAAGGCAATGGCAAAAGAGTGTAGACATTTTCTATAGAGAGGAAGACTGAAGGTACAAGGTTCTCAATCACACTAGTTGCTCATCTCAGAGCAACAGGGGCTCTGCTTCATGTTGTCTTCCCTCAGACTTATGTGGAGGGAGCCTCTAGCCATTGGGGTATCCCTGCTACCCATGGCAGCAGAAAGGAAAGAGGCTAGATCATGCATGCATTTTATATGCTCTTCCCCAGAATTAATACACATTAGTTCCACCCACTCTTCACTGGCTGAAGTAAGTCAGATGGCTTTTATTTAACTTCAAGAGAGGCATGTAGCCTGCCATGTACCCAGGATGAAGAGAACTATAAATATAAGTGAATAGCGCTAATGACGACCGAGACTTTAGTAGGAAAATTAAGATTTTTGCTAAGTAGATTAAATGTCAAAAGTTTTTAAATCTGAAATTATGCCAAAGCGTGTGGGAGAAAGCGGAGGTCCAGACGCCTTCAGAACACATTAATGTTAAAATCACTTTGAGTATTAATTACAAAAACATTCTTCCTTGGCTCTTTTCCTCCACTGTATATTTGGATGGTGAGTGCCTTCTCCAAATATTTTGGCAATGGCAAACAGAGGCATTCCACAAAGTATTGGATGTCATTTAATATCTTGTGGAATTGTTGTCAAATCAAGGTTTAAAGAAAATATAGCAATGTTAGGAGTAGCATTTATATGACAGTGCAGTTCTTCTACCTGGAAAGGCAGCATGGAGATCAGATGGCCAATTTGGAAACTAACGTTAATTAGAGAATTGAACAGGGCAGACTTGGCTCTTTGGGTGTGCTTGATGCAGAGCCAAATTTTGTCCTCAATTACCCCCAAACAATTTTGCCAGTGGAGCTGGGTCCTTCGTTACTAGTTCTAAATGCACCTTATATTATGTTCCCCCAACCCCAGGGACATGAGTAATTGCTAGAGAACTGGAGGGTGATTTGCAAGGACTCTAAACCCTGTGCCCAACTTTCACTGAGCCTTTTTCACTGGTTGAAACACACAGGGGGCCTTTCACATCATGAGAATATGGCTTCCTTCATCACCATAGCTACCAGTTGGCTTGCTTCCAGACTTATGCCTAACTTCATGCTGCTTCTCTCTGGTGTTCTGTGAACACTTAGGAGGAATAAGTGGGGAAGAGAGGGGGTTGAAGGCAGTAGAACTTTTTGTCTCCATCCAGTTTTCAAAAAGGAAAGAACTACATGAGGCTGTTGTGTGCACTGATTCCACATAGGCACCCTTGAACTTCTCTTTGACTAGGTCAGTAATGCTGAAGGTATTGTGCATGTTAGGTGTGGGTAGAAGTCTGAGATTATTTCAAGTTCAGTCTGCCTGCCTTTCTATATTGTGGGGCAAAATATACTATGATGGACATAAGCCCAGAAGTGTTGGTCAGAAGTTGCGGAGTTTCTTTAGATCAATAAGACTTTTGACTGAAGAGTTGTCTAAATTTTTTAAGAAGGACACATGTTTCCTAGTCAGTTTAAGAATCCAAGGCCTTGGGGCCAGGCTTGGTGGCTCAACCTGTAATCCCAATACTTTGGGAGGCTGAGACAAGTGGATTTCCTGAGCCCACAGGTTCAAGACCAGCCCGGGCAACTTGGTGAGACCCTGTCTCTTTAATAAATACCAAATTAGTTGGGCATGGTAGTGTGTGCCCGTGGTTCTGACTACTTGGAAGGCTGAGGTAGAAGGATCGCTGAAGCCCGGCAGGTCGAGGCTGCAGTGGCCAGGAGCATGCCATTGCACTCCAACCTGGGGGATGGAGTGAGACTCCAACTCAAAGATAAAAAAGAAAGAAAGAAAAGAATCCAAGGCCAGCATGGTAGCTCATTCCTGTAATCCCAGTGCTTTGGGAGGCCAATGCCAGAGAGTTGCTTTAACCCAGGAATATAAGACCAGCCTGGATAACACAGCAAGACCCTACTTCTACAAAAATGAAAAAAATTAGCTGGGCACGATGGCGCATGCCAGTAGTACTAGCTACTCCAGAGGCTAAAGTGAGAGGATTGTGTGAGTCAGGAGGTCAAGGCTGCAGTGAGCTATAATCATGCCTCTGCACTCCAGCCTGATCATCAGAGAGACCTTGACTTTAAAGACAGAAAGAAAGAAAGAAGAAAGAAAGAAAGAAAGAGAGAGAAAGGGAGAGAGAAGGAAAGAAAGGAAAAGAGAAGAGGAGAGGAGAGGAAAAGAGAAGAGAAGCCAAGTGAGAGAGTTATGCTTTTACCAGTTCTATCTTGGACTCAGACTCATTCATTTTTGGTCCTTAGAAAATTTCAATGTCTTTTATTTCCCATAAACATAAGAGGGAAAAGTCCATAGAAACCTATCTTATTGCAACATCAGAAGGCCAAGTGAACACATTTTAGTAAATTTTCTGATGTTTCTCAGCCAATAAAATCACAATCCCATAAATCAAAGCACCATAACAAATTCACTGAGGGGTCAGATCAATGGTGCATCCAGCCAACAACTTGTCCTCTGTTGTGAGTCTAACCGACATTTCTTGAGGGGAGTGCAAGGTAGTGCCCTTTTATAAAACTAATTTCAAATGTGCCAAATATTTTTTAACCTAAAGAGGTTTTACTTTTTCTGAAATCATTTGATGGATTCATAAAAGTAAGAGCTGTGCCTAAATATTTACTTTCATACATTATCACAACTATCTAGGATAACAAGCAAACCTATTTGACCTTATTAATCTTGAGAAAAGGTGAGAAGAAAGGTCTATTAAGCTAGGAATTGGGTGCTGTATTTTTGGTCCTCTAGAGTCATAATTCTCTTTTCTCCCCCTTGGTCTTTGCCCTGAGAGGCTGACCTTTGTATACTGCATCCACAACTCTTGCTCGCCCTTTAACTTCTGTTAGATTTTAGTCAATGGCAGGCACTGGCAGGAAGTCAGAGTGCAGCAAGAGAGAAAGATCAGGATATATATTCCCCTGGATCTTCCCTCCAAGGTCTAAGGCTGGAAAGGATTTTATTCCTCTACCAAAGGCTCTGGCTTCTTTTGGGAAGCCCTCTCCTGCAGCACGAGGTCTCACTGAGTTCTCGTAACTGCTCTCACCCTGCCTTTGTAGTCCTAGGCTCAGATTCCCTCTGTTATTCATCCCTGGGTATTTCATCCTCCTGGGTTACCTTAACATTGCCTGCCCTTTTACAAACAGCCACATGAATGTGTCTTTCCAACTTCCCTTTCTGAATGAGGCATCTGTTCCCTCCTAGGCCCCTGATGGATATGGGTTAGTTTGTACACCCTTTTTGGGTACTATGCCCCTTGGGGGAGGGTGCAGAGAGACCAAGTGACTGTGATGGAGATAGTTGGGTCTTATGTCATAAGGACTGATTTTGTTGAGCTCCACAAAGAATCAACTTTTTTTTTTCTTTCCTACTTGCCAAGTCACTTCTCATCTGCAGAGAATCTTTTGATGGAAATAGCTCATGGGGGTTTTCTCCTCGGTGCCTAGTTGGAGGAAGCATATTTAGTGTCTTTCTATATGCTAAAGAGGAAATTAAACCAAATTCATACTTGGACAGTATATTAGTTTCCTATTGCTGCTGTAATCAATTGTCACACACTTAGTGGCTTAAGACACACAAATTTATTATCTTATAGAAATCAAAAATTGCATTCCTTTTTGGAGGCAGGAAGCTCTGGGGAAGAAACAGTTTCTTTGCCTTTTCCTGCTTCTAGAAGCTGCCACATCCATTGGATCATGGCTCCCTTTCATCTTCCAATCGGCAATAGCTGGTTGAGTCTTTCTCACATTGCATCACTCTGACTCTACCTCTCCTGTCTTCCTCTTTCATTTATGAGGACCTTGGCAATGCCATTGGGCCCACCTGGATATTACAGGTTAATCTCCCCAGTTGAAGGTCAGTTGTCAGTTGACTAGTACCTTAATTCCACTTGCAGCCTTAATGTTCCCTGACTAAGTAACATAGCTTATTCACAAGTCCTGGGCACTAAGACCTAGATATACTGGGGGTGGGGGCACCCTTCTGCTTAGCAGACCAACCTTGACAATACCGAAGGGGATTAAACTCTATAAAACTAAACATTATTCTTCTGTTGCTATACAAACACAGAGGCAGGGCAAAGAGTTTTAGCTACGAATTCAGAAACTTTCTGATTCTTTTGTAACAACTATATAAAATGCATAGGAACTTTAATTGGGGGGCATGGATTCTAAGAGCTGTTCCACCATCAACCACTTATGAGAACTTGAGGAAGCAAAAGTTATACCGGGCAAACTGAATTTTCTTCCAACTCCAGCAGTTAGTGATTGTTTTATTTAATAGATAAGGGAAATGATTTTTTTCCATTTTCATTTTAGATTCAAGGGGTACACATGTGTGTTTGCTACATGGACATATTGTGTAGTGGTGGGTGTTGGGTCTCAGGTGGCCCATTTCCCAGGTAGTAAACATTGTAACCAAAAGGTGATTTCTGAATTCTCACCCTTCTCCCCACCTTGTTGGTGTTCCCAATGTCTATTCTTTTCATATTTGTGGCCCTTTAGTTCCTGCATATAAGTGAGAACACGAGGTGTTTCGTTTTCTGTTTTCTGAGTTAGTTCACTTAGGATAATGACCTCCAGTTCCATCCATGTTGCTGTAAAGGACTTTCTTTCCTTCTTTCTTAATGGCTGTGTATTATTCCATAGTGTATATATACACCACATTTTCTTTATACAGTCAATCTTTGGTGGGTACTTAGCTTAGTTACCTGATTTTGCTGTTGTGAATGGTGCTGCAATCAATATATGAGTATAGGTATTGTTTTTATATATTCATTTCTTTTCCTTTCTTGGGTAGATCCTAACAGTGGGATTGCTGGATCAAATGATAATTTTTAGTTCTTTAAGAAATCTCTATATAGTTTTCCAGAGAGATTGAACTAGTTTACAATTCCACCAAGAGTGATTGAGTGTTTCTCCGCAACTGTGCCAACATCTGCTGTTTTTTAACTATTTAATAATAGTCATTCTGACTGGTGTGAAGTAATATCTCATTGTGGTTCTGATTTGCATATCTTTGATGATCAGTGATATTGAGCATTTTCTCATGTTTGTTGGCCACTTGTATGTCTTCTTTTGAGAAGCGTATATTCATGTCCTTTGTCCTCTTTTTGATGGGGTTGTTTTTTTCATGCTAAATTGTTTGAAGTCCTTGTAGATTCTGAGCCATTTTTTTTGAGGCACATTTTTTTCCCCATTCCGTAGGTTTTCTGTTCACTCTGTTACTTATTTCTTTTGCTGTGCAAAAGCTTTGGAGTTTAATTAAGTCCCATTTATCTATTTTTGTTTTTGCTTCAATTGCTTTTGAGGTCTTCATCATAAATTTTTTGCCTGGACCAATGTTCCTAGGTTTTCTTCTAGGATTTTTACAGTTTCAGGTCTTACATTTAAGTCTTTAATTCATCATGTGTTGATTTTTGTATATGATGAGACTTTCATTCTTCTGAGTACGGTTAACCTATTTTCCCAGCATCATTTATAGAATAGAGTGTTATTTTCCCCATTCTTTATTTTTGCTGGCTTTGTTGAAGGTCAGTTGGTTATAGGTATATAGTTTTAGATCTAGATTCTTTATTCTGTTTCATTGATCTGTTGTCTTTTCTTGTACCAGTACCATGCTGTTTTAGTTACTATGGCCTTATAGTATAATCTGAAGTCAGGCAGTGTGATGTCACCACAATTGCTCTTTTTGTTTAGAATTGCTTTGGCTATTAAGGCTCTTTGTTGGTTCTATATAAATTTTAAGATTTTTTTCTAGTTAAATAAAGAATAAAATTGGTATTTTGATTGGGATTACATTAAGTCTGTAGATTATTTCATAAAAAATGCTCATTTTAACACTAATTTTTTTAAATTCATGAACATGGGATATTCTTCAATTTGTTTCTGTCATTTATGATTTCTTTCATCAGTGTTTTATAGTTCTTCTTGTGGAGATCTTTCACCTTCTCAGTTAGGTATATTCCTAGATATTTTATTTTGTGTGTGGCTAGTGTGAATGGCATTGAGCTCTTGATTTGGTTCTCGCCTTGAGTGTTGTTGGTGTATAGGAATGTTACAGATTCTTGTATCCTAAAACTTCATGGAAGTAATTTATCAAGTCTAGACACTTTTTGAAGGAGTTTTTAGAGTTTTCTAGGTATACAATCATGTCATCTATGAACAAGGAAAATTTGACTCCCACCTTGCCAATTTTTTTGCCTTTTATTTATTTCTCTTGCTAGATTGCTTATGCTAGGATAAGAGTGAATAAGAGTGGTGAGAGTGGACATACTTGTCTTGTTCTTGTCCCGAAGGGAAATGCTTTCAACTTTTCCTGAGGAGTTTGATGTTGGCTGTAAATTTCTTATATATGGCTATTATGTTGAGATGCGTTCCTTGGATGCCTATTTTGTTGAGGGTTTTTTATCATGAAGGGATGTTGGATTTTATTTATCTGCATCTATTGGGATGATCAAATTTTTTTTTTTTTTTTGCTTGTGTTTATGTGGTGGATCACACTTACTGATTTGCAGATACTGAACCATCTTTATACCCCTGGAATAAAACCCACTTGATCATGATGGATAATTTTTTTATATGCTGTTGAATCCAGTTTGCTAGTATTTTATAAAGAATTTTTGTATTTGTATTCATCAGAAAAACAGGTCTGTAGTTTTCTTTTTTGAAGTGTCCATGCTTGATTTTGGTATCAGTGTGATACTGGTTTTATAGAATGAGTTAGGGAGAAGTCCTTCTTCCACAATTTTTGGAATAGTTTCAGTAGGATTAGTACTAACTCTTCTTGCATGTCTAATAAAATACAGTTATGAATCTGTTTGTCCCTGGCCTTTTTTTGCTGTTGTTGGAATATTTTTTAAAATTATTGATTCCATTTCATTGCTCATTATTGGTCTATTCAAGGTATCTATTTCTTTCTGGTTCAGTCTTGGGAGGTTGTATGTTTCCAGGAATTTATCCATTTCCTCTGGATTTTCCAATTTGTTGCTGTAGAGGTGTTCATAGCAGTCTCTGATGATTTTTTGTATTTCTGTGGTATCAGTTGTTATGTCACCTCTGTCATTTATCATTGAATTTATTTGTCTTCTCTTATTTTTCCTTGGATAGTCTAGTTAGCGGTCTGCCAATTTTGTTTATCCTTTCAAAGAAACTATTTTTTGTCTTATTGACCATTTGCATTTTGAGGGGATCTCAATCTCATTTAGTTCTGCCCTGATTTTGTTATTTATTTTCTTCTGCTAGCCTTAGGTTTAGATTGTTCTTGTTTTTCTAGTTTCTTGAGGTATAAGTTTAAGATGTTTATTTCTGATCTTTGTATCTTTTTAATTTGGGTATTTAATGCCATAAACTCTTTTCTAAGGACTGCTTTTGCTGTATGTCAGGAGTTTTGGCATGTTGTATCACTATTTTCATTTATTTCAATAAATTTTTGTAAATCTTTACCTTAATTTCATCACTTACCCAAGGGTCTTTCAAGAGAGTTGTTACAATGAGATAACACCTAACTCCTGTAAAGTTGGCTATCATTAATCATTCAAAAAGCAACAGGTGCTGGTGTGGCTGCAGAGAAAAGGGAATGCTTTTACACTGTTGGTGGGAATGTAAGGTAGTTCAACCTCTATGGAAAATAGTGTGGCAATTTCTAGAAGAAAATAAAAATGATCTTCCAAGTGATCCGTACTCTCCTGGGAATATACCTAGAGGAACATAAATCACTCTACCAAAAAGACACCTGCACATGCATGTTTATTGCCTCACTATTCACAATAACAAAAACATGGAACGAACCTGCTTCCTATTAAAAGTGGATTGGATAAAGAAAATGTGGTACATATACATGATGGAGTATTACACAGCCATAAAGAAGAACAAAATAATGGCCTTCACAGCAATTTGGATGCAGTTGGAAACCATCACACTAAATGAACTATCATAGAAACAAAGAAATGAATACCATATGCTATCACTCATAAATGGGCCCTGAACACTGGTCACATTAGCACATGGGTGGGATCGGCAGTCCCGGAGCACTGCTAGGGGAGGGAAGGAGAAAAGTAGGGGGCGTGTGACAACACAAAGTTTACCTAATCCACTACCAGGGGGAGTGGGGGCCACCTAGAAGCCCAAACTTTACCTGCATGTAGCCTACTTACATAGTAAATCTTTATTTGTACCCCACAACTCTATAGTAAGGAAATAAATTATGTAAAAAAAGAATAAGTTGTTCAGTTTTCATGTAGTGATATAGTTTTGGGAGTTCCTTCTAATATTGATTTCTAATTTTATTCTGTATTCCCAGAAGATGTTTGATATGATTTGTTTGTTGTTGTTTTTTTGAGTTGGAGTCTCACTCTGTCATCCAGACTGGAGTGCAGTGGCCGCTTCCAGTCACTGCAGCCTTGACCTGTTGGGCTCCGGTGATCCTTCCACCTCAGCCTTCCAAGTAGCCGGAATTACAGGCGTGAGCTACTACACCTGGATAATTTTTGATTTACTGTGGAGATGAGGTCTCACCAAGTTGCCCAGGCGATTTTAATGTTTTTAAATATATTGGGACTTGCTTTATAGTCAACCATGTGCTTTCTTTTCTATGAGAAGAATGTATATCCTATAGTTGTTGGGTGGAAAGTTCTGTCGATTTCTGTGAGATCCATTTGGTCTATAGTCCAAGTCCAGTGGTTTTTTTGTTAATTTTCTGTCTTGATGATCTGTCTAGAGATGTCAGTGGGATGTTGAGGTCAACCACTATTATTGTATTGCTATCAATATGTTTTCTAAGGTCAAGTAGTGCTTGCTTTATGAACTTGTGTGCTCCAATGTTCATTGTGTATATGTTTAAGATCATTAAATTTTCTTGTTGAATTGTACCCTTTATCATTATATACTGCCCTTCTTTGTCTTTGTTTCACTGTTTTTGGCTTAAAGTCTGAGCTGATATGAGGATGACTACTTCTGTTTCTGTTGTCCAGTCACCTGAAATATCTTTTTCCACCCATTTACTTTGAGTCTGTGACTGTCTTTATCCAGTAGGAGGGTCTCTTACAAGTAGCATATGGTTGTATCTTGTTTTTTTAATCCAGTTTGCCACTCTGATTGCTTTAAGTGGGGCATTTAGACCATTTATGCTTAGTGTTAATACTGATATTTGAGGTTTTGTTCCAACCATAGTGTAGTAAGCAAGCTGCCTTGAGGATTTAAAGGTGTATTTGCTTTATAGGCTTTGTGAGGTCTGTGGTCTCTTGTGATAGTGATAGTTGTCATTTTTTTTCCAAGTTTAGAACTCAGAGCATTTCTTATAGAGCTGGTTTAATGGTAACAAATTCACTTAGTGTTTGTCAGGGAAGGACTTTATTTCTTCATTTATGAAGCTGAGTTTGGCCGAATATACAATTCTTGGTTGACATTTTTGTTTTAAGGAGGTTGAAAATAGGCCTTCATTCTTTCCTGGCTTGTAGGTTTTTTGTTTTGTTTTGTTTTGTTTTTTTGTTTTTTGTTTTTAGAAAGCAGGATTTGCCGGGCTCGGTGGCTCAGCCCGTAATCCCGTGCTTTGGGAGGCTGAGGTGAGTGGATTGCCTGAGTCCATGGGTTCGAGACCCACCTGGGCAACTTGGCAAGACCTCATCTCTACAATAAATTGAAAAATTAGCCGGGCGTGGTAGCACGTGCCTGTAGTTTCAGCTACTTGGAAGGCTGAGGCGGAAGGATCACTGGAACCCAGCAGTTCGAGGCTGCAGTGGCCGGGAGCGGCCACTACACTCCAGTCTGGGTGACAGAGTGAGACAGAGAAAAAAAAAAGAAAACAGGATTTATTGAGAGGATGGAGAAGCTCCCACAGTGGGGGACCCGAAGGGGTTGCCCCAGGGTTTCTGTTGAGAAGTGTGCTGTTAGTCTAATGTCTTTTCCTTTATAAGTGATTCAGCAGCACGTCTCTCTTGCTCCTTTTAGAATATTTTCTTTCATGTTGACTTTAGAAAATCTGCCAACTATATGCCTTACTGAGGTTCTTCTTGCTATGTATCTTGCTGGAGTTCTTTGGGCTTCTTTTATCTGCATATCTTGATCTCTCTGAAGTCCAGGTAAGTTTTCTTGAATTGTTTTCTCAAATGTTTTCCATACTTTTTACTTTAACTTTTTCTCCCTCTGGAATACCTATGATTTTTAGGTTTTGTCACTTTACATAATCCCATATGTCTCTTAGGCTTTACCCATTCTTCTTAGTTATTTTTTCTTTATTTCTGCCTGACTGGGTTAATTTGAAGGGCCTGTCTTCCAACTCTGAGAGTTTCTATTCCACTCAGTCTAGCCTAATGCCAAAGCTTTATACTGTATTTTATACCTCATCACTGAATTTTTTAGTTCTGTTTTGTTTAATGTTATCAAGCTCTCCTTTTTCTTCTTGAATTGTTCTGGCAATTTCTTTGTGTTGGTTATCAACTTTGTCCTGAATCTTATTGAGCTTTTTGATAATCATTTTCTGACAGTTCAGGGATTTCATTTTGGTTAGAGTCTGTTGTTGGTGGTTGTGTGCCCCTTTGGAGGGGTAACAGTCTTTTTTTCTTCATTCTTTCTTTTTTTTTTTTTTTGAGTTGGAGTCTCACTCTGTCACCCAGACTGGAGTGCAGTGGCTGCTCCCAGCCACCGCAGCCTCCACCTGCTGGGCTCCAGCTATCCTTCTGCCTCATTCTTCCAAGTAGCTGAAACTACAGGCACGATCTACCATGCCCGGCTAATTTTTTTGATTTATTGTAGAGATGAGGTCTTGCCAAGTTGCCCAGAGGGTCTCGAACCTACGGACTCAGGCAATCCACTTACCTCAGCCTCCCAAAGTGCGGGATTACAGGCTGAGCCACCGAGCCTGGCTTTTTTTCATTCTTTCAGAGTTGTTTCTCTGGATTTTTTTCTCATCTGGATGAGCTATGATGGCTAATCTTTATAAATTCCTTCAATATAGATAGCCTGTGTATGTAAGTTTTCCCAAATGTTGGTTGTAATAGCAATGCAGTGGGGATGAGGGCTGGTTTGCTACTTCCTGTTAGGCTGGGTTGGCGAGGGTCTCAGGAGGCTTGTCTTGCTCCTTGGTGTTGTGTGCTTGTGTCAAACTCCAGGCCAATAGGTGGCAACTATGGATAAGAACTGGCTACTACTCAGGCTGCAGGTTCTGGAGCATGGGTATGGAGGTCCCCTGCTAGCCTCCTGTCATTTAGGCTGTTATTCTGGGTGTTTCTGGGACCCTTTGTTACAACTGCCCAGAGGAGCAGGGCGGGGTGGGGTGGGAAACCCAAGCAGTGACACACACAGACTGATTCTGTTGGCAGATCTGACCCTGACTGCCAATCTCTTTTCACAGGGGGGAAGTGAAGGAAATGCAGCTTTGGAGGGTCTCCCATTGCTCTCAGCCTGTGGCTGGGACAAGCTCTGATCTGGCTCCAAACCCTGGGTCGATTTCCTTGCTCCCTGCCCTGCTCCTACCATGGGAGGCCACTTCCCCACTTCAGACGGAGCAGTCTTGTCTCTGTGGAAAGGGAAATGCTTGTAGTGGTCGCTGTTGTTGAGACAGTCGTCCTAGCTAAAAAATGATGTCTTCCTCACTGACCCAGATTTGGGAAAACACTTGTGACTTTACTCAGCAACTTTTGGTCTCTCCCCAAGACAGCTCTGGGGCCCAGGAGAAATGGGGTATTCTCTCACGGTTTGGGTAAGCAGGTCTTTCATTGGAAGGTATGTCTCAGAGGGGAGTTTTCAAGTCCTGTCCTGTGTTCCACAGTTACACACACTTTTCTCTGCAGGTGCTATTGTGGAAGGGCTGTTTATCTACCTACTACTCCCTGAGATCTAGGGTGTCCCTTGCTGTTCTGATGAATATCTGTTTTCCATCTTGAATTGGGGTTCATTGTGTTGATCTTTCCACACTATTTCACAATGTTTGGATAGGTAAGGCATATTGAAAGCCTCTAATCTGCCATCTTGGAAAATAAAAGAGGGAAATGCATTTTAAATTCTATTACTTGGAGAAGGCTAGAATTTCTATACTTATGATTTCCATGGAAGAGATTCAAGACTCATGACCAGTGTGAGCCAATATCTTCCCAACACCACCTGCAACACATTTAAGCCAAGAGTTATGGTGATATATTTTTGGGACCAAAAATACTGATCACGTTGACTCTGTCCCACAAGTCTTTCCTGTGCAAACTCCCTATTGACCTAGTGATCCTTTTCCTTTTTATCTTAATGCTTTGATGAAATCAAAACATTTATTTGTGTGCATATCTGATTTTGACCTTGCTAGAAACTTGGTGTCTATTTATATAGTTATATCATTCTCTTTGCTTAAAGCCAGAACATGCCATTGAAATGGGAATTGGCTGGTTTGTATTCCATAATAAAAGTTTTTTCTAAGACTTAGGAATCAGCTCTCAACTCTAGCCTTCCCAGAAGGAAACAAAGAGCAACGTGGAAGTGAGAAAATAATAAAACAAAGCAATCTTAGAGGATCCCAAGAAGAGAAAAGTATTTTTTAATTCTAACATAAGTATGTGAATTGGATGACGTGACATTAAGGCTGCTGATACACAGTAATATGGGGCCCTTGTTCAAAATGCATTGAAATTCAGAGCCATATTTTCTACACTGAGATATCTACTGGGAGTTTAGAACACATATTTTTTTAAAAAAATGATATCAGACCTATTTCTCCAACCATTTATTTTTCTCTTCCAAAAACCATAGTAATAACCTTTTCTAACTACATAAAAACTGCATTCATGCCAAAAATTCTCAGTAGCATATGCTAATTCAGTGCTGTAGTAACTTCATTGCTTTAGAAATAAAAGCAGCCCTAAAGCAGGGTTTGAATATGACCGCTAATCAAAACCTAGCAAGGAAGGTAAGTGGCATTTCCTATGTTAAAGTCCAGGACTCCATCTCTTGGTCAGGGGTGGACAAGATCTCTTTGAAGCAACCTGTCAAACTCAAGAAAAGGAAGAGGCTACAAAGGATGTAGAAAATGAGAAGAGGTACACGTGTCACATCTGTGCTATGGACTTATTCTGGTATTGGACTATACACATGTTCTGATTGTAACTCAGCTCTTTGAAGGTTGGGAGCAGTTGCATGATGCAAATGTAGGCACTCTTACTTTGACGGTGTCATAAGGTTTTCTTCTCAGGGTCTTAAAATGCAGAATAGATTTTCATCTTCAAGTATTCTTTAAATTAGTCTTGACCTGCCTGAAGTGCATGTAGATAAGAGGGAGTTTTGGGTAGAGGAGATGAATTGAACACCTTGCAAAGTACTGAAGGCTGCTGATACTATCCAATCTGGGATGAAAAATCAACCATTTTGATACATGTGCAAAAAAGGAATGTGATGTGAGAGTACCAGAGAAGAATAATGCATAGTCCCTATGGCAGTCAAGGAGGTAAGAACGGAGATAGGGAGATGAGATACAAATATGAACAGATAACAAACAACACAAGGCAGTGCTTGATAAGTATCTGCTGAGAACAAAAGATGTTGTGTCTTCTATTTCTTGCATGTACTATTTATTGAAATCTCATTTATCCCTTAAAGTCCATCCTCCAAGACGCCTTCTTTGATCATGCTGAGAAGTGATTTTTTACCCTTTGGTAACTTCAAGGCACTGTTTGCCACTTTTATGAAATTAGAACATTTATTTGTATATCTTATCTTCTCTGTTCACTGGGAACATTTCTGGAAGGAAGGAAATAGAATTAGGTCTCTAGTTTCTCACAGGATGTATTTCAAACTTCACCTATTGTAGAAGTCCAATAACTGTTTATAATTTTTTTTTTTAATTTTAAAGATATGGGGTACAGGTTAAGATTAGGTATGTCCTCCATCATCAATCAAGCATAAACAAAATTCCATATCATTGAAATACTACCATGTACCTTCTAACACTACAGTGGAATAAAAATAAATATCACCACCAACAAGATCCCCCCCAAACATGCAAAGACATGGACACTAAACAGCACCAACACTGAACAAATCCTGGGTCAACACAAAAATCAAAACAGAAATTTAAAGATTGTTGGAAACGAATGAAAACAAAGGCGCGTCTTACCAAAACCTCTGAGATGCCATGAAAACAGTTGTAGGAGTGGAATTTATAACCCCATGAATACACATCAAGAAATTAGAAAGATCACAAGTCGACAGTCTAGCAAATCACCTAAGGGAGCTGGAAAGGCAAGAGCACGAAAACCCCAACTTCAGCAGAAGAGTTCAATCACCAAAGTAAAAGCCCAAATACAGGACATAGAGGACAAAAATATCACAGGAAAAGCATCAATGAAACAAAGATCTGGTTCTTAAAAGGAGAAGCAAGATTCATGGACCCCCCTAGTCAGATTGATCAAGAAAAAGAGACTAAAAACCCAAATAAATACAAGCCGACATGTGAAAGATCAAGTCACAATTGGCCCTGAAGAGATACAAAACATTGTCAGAGATTACTATGCATACCTTTATGGAAACAAATTAGAAAACCTAAATGAAATGGAGGACTTTCTGACATCACACAACCTCCCAATGTTGAA
Organism: Tarsius wallacei; assembly: GCA_963574415.1. Taxonomy (NCBI): domain Eukaryota; kingdom Metazoa; phylum Chordata; class Mammalia; order Primates; family Tarsiidae; genus Tarsius; species Tarsius wallacei. The sequence continues at coordinate 53,325 of CAUYQG010154035.1, forward strand.
ACAAGAAGAAATAGAGACCCTAAACAGACCAACAGCAAAGCTGAAAATCAACTCTGTCATGAGAAAATTGCCTACCAAAAAAAAAAAAAGAAAGCCTCAGATCAGATGGCTTTCGAGTGGAATTCTACAAAACATATAAGGAAGAGCTGTACCAATCCTATTGAAAGTATTCCAGACAATCAAGAAAGATGGAACAATCCCCAAATCATCTTATGAAGCTAGCATCACACTAATACTCAAACCAGGCAAAGACCCAACAAAGAAAGAGAACTACAGGCCAGTCTCTGATGAACATAGATGCAAAAATTCTCAACAAGTTTCTAGTAAATTGGATCCAAAAACACATCTCAAAAATTATTCACCATGACTAAGTAGGCTTCATCTTCAGAATGCAGAGCTGGCTTAACACCCACAAGACCATAAATGTAATTAAATATATCAACAGATGTAAAACCTAGAACCACCACATGATCATATCATTAGATGGAGAGAAGGCTTTCGACAAAATTCAGCATCCATTCTTGCTAAAAACCCTTGGGTTTTCCAGGTATAGGATCATGTCAACAGCAAAGAGAGATAGCTTGACTTCCTCTATACCTATTTGGATAACCCTGATTGCCTTCTCTTCTCTGATTGCTCTAGACAGGACTTCCAATACTATATTGAACAGGAGGGGTGAGAGTGGGCATCCTTGTCTTGTTCCTTTCAGGGGAAACGGAAATGGAGTTTGGGGGGCAGGAGTAATGTATCACAGTGCTATCATTCAGTGGCATGCTCCATTGCC
>CAUYQG010154038.1:0-11934 GCA_963574415.1 Tarsius wallacei
TTGGCAAAGTCTCAGGGTACAAAATAAATGAGCAAAAGACAGTAGCATTCTTATACATCAACAACGAACAGGAAGAGAAACAAATGAAAACCACAATTCCATTTGCAATAGTCACAAATAAAGAAAAATAAAAAAGAAAAAGAAATATCTTGGCATCTCCCTAACCAGAAAAGGGAAAGAAATTACAATGAAAAGTGCAAAACACTGGTCAAAGAAATCCAAGAAGACACAAACAAATGGAAAAATATTCCACGCTCATGGATAGGAAGAATCAATATTGTTAAGATGTCCATCCTACCAAAGGCAATATACAGATTCAATGCAATACCCATTAAGTTACCAACATCATTCTTCTCAGACCTGGAAATGACAATACAGAAATTCATATGGAAACATAAAAGACCATGAATAGCCAAAACAATCCTTAGCAAAAGAAACAAAGCAGGAGTTATAACACTATCATACTTCCAGACTTCAAACTTTACTATAAGGCTTCAATAATCAAAACAGACTGGTAGTAGTACAAAAACAGGCATACAGACCAATGGAACAGGATCCAGATTCTGGAAGCAATACCTAAATTTCTCAACCAACTCATCTTTGACAAAGCCTGTATCAACAACCACTGGGGAGAGGAGAACCTATTCAGTAAATGGTGTTGGGAAAACTGGCTGACCACATGCAGAAGATTGAAATAGGACCCCTACCCATCACCATACACAAAAATCAACCCTAAATGGATCAAAGAACTAAACGTAAAACTTCAAACCATAAGAACCTTCGAAAATACAGGTGACACTCTTATGGAAATTGGAATAAGCAACCAGTTCCTGATAAGAACCCCAGATGCCCATGCTATTAGAGGTGAGAGATAATTGGGACCTCATTAAACTGAAAAGCTGCTTCAAAGCAAAAGAAACCATCAAGAGAGTGGTGAGACAGCACTCAGAATGGAAAGAAGTATTTGACAACTGTATATCTGACAAAGGCCTAACATCCAGGATCTACAAGGCACTCAAATGTGCAGAATGGAAAAAAAAAACAGCTCTATTGAAAATTGGGCAAAAGATATGAATAGACGTTCTTAGAAGAATACATATGAGCAACCAACAGATACATGAAAAAATGCTCAGCCTCACTAATCATCCAAAAATGCAAATTAAAACCACACTGAGGTACCACCTAACTCTAGTCAGAATGGCCATCTCCAATAACTCAAACAACAACATCAACAACAACAACAACAACAACCCCAAAACAGATACCAGAGAGGATGTGAAGAAGAAGAAAAAGAAACACTTCTACACTGTTGATGGGACTGTAAACTAGTACAATCTCTGCAGAAAACAGTTTAGTGATTCCTAAAATATCTAAAAATTGACCAACCATACAATTTGCCTTCTGGGAATATACCTGGAGGAGCACAAATCATTCAGTAAAAATGATATGTACATACACATCTTTATCGCAGCATTATTCACAATAACAAAAACATGGAAATAGCTGTGCTGCCCATCGAAAGTTGACTAGATTAAAAAAATGTGGTACATATACACAATACTATATAGCCATAAAGATTGACAAAATTATGAACGTCACAGCAACTTGGATGGATTTAGAGTCTATAATACTCGGTGATCTATCACAGGAACAAAGAACTGAATATCACATGTTCTCATTCATAAGTGGACCCTGAACATTTACCATAATACTATAAAAAAGGGATTGGCAGTAGTGGGACACTGCCAGGTGAGGGACGGGCGTCACATAACACCAATAAGCCTAACTGATCTCAAACCAGACAAAGCAGGGACCAAAAGGAGGCCCAAACTTCACCTGTATGATAACCACTTATACACCTAATCCTGAATTGTACCCCATATCTTTAAAATAATAATAATAATAATAATAAATCAATGTGATATATGAACAGAATAAAGGTAAGAGAACACGATTATCTCAATTGTCTAGAAAAAACATGTGACAAGAGTCAACACACTTTTTTGATAAAAATTCTCAACATTTTAGGTATAGAAGGAAAGTTCCTCAACATAATGAAGACCATTTATGGTAAGTCCACAGTTAATATCATAAATAATAGACAAAAACTAAGGTCTTTTATTTAGATCCAGTATGGATCAAGGATGCTCACACTCACAAACTTCTGTTCAACATTGTACTAGAAATACTAGCCAGAGCAGTCAGACAAAAATAAATAAATAAATAAAAGGAATCCCAATCATAAAAGAAGTAAAATTATCTCTAAGTGAAGATGACATAACCTATATATATCCCCAAAGTCTCAACATACACTCACACAAATTATTAATACTAATATATAAATTCAATAAACTTATAGGATAAAAAAATCAATATACAAAAATCGGTAGCACTTCTATACACAAATTGTAACCTATCTGAAATAAAAGAAATAAAGAAAACCACTACATTTATAATAGCATTAAAATTCAGAATAAGCCGGGCTCGGTGGCTCAGCCTGTAATCCCGCGCCTTGGGAGGCTGAGGTGAGTGGATTGCCTGAGCCCGCGGGTTCGAGACCCACCTGGGCAGGCAAGACCTCATCTCTACAATAAGTCAAAAAATTAGCCGGGTGTGGTAGCGCACACCTGTAGTTCCAGTTACTTGGAAGACTGAGGCGGGAGGATCGCCGGAGCCCAGCAGGTTGAGACTGCGGTCTGGGTGACGGAGTGAGGCTCCAACTAAAAAAAAAAAAAAAAAATTCAGAATAAATTTAATCAAGGATGTGAAAGACCCTATATGCTAAAAACTATAAAACATTGATGAAATAAATTTGTGACACATAAATATATGAAAAGATACCCCATGTTCATGGTGTTAGCATGTTTCTATTACCCAAAGCAATACACACATTCAATGCAATCCCTCTGAATTCTTAATGAAATTGTTTTCAAAAATAGAAAAAAATTCTAAAATTTTTGTGGAACTACAAATGTTCTTAAATAGCTAAAGCAATTCTGAGACAGAAAAATAAAGTTGAAGACATCACACTTCTTATATTAAAATAATGTTAAAAACCTGTAGTATTTAAAACAATATGGGACCGGCATAAAAGCAGACACATAGACCACAGAACAATGGAAAAGAATCAGAGCCCAGAAATAAATCCAAATACATATAATCAACAATTTTTGAAAAAGACAACAATAGAACATAATGAGGGAAAAGATTACCTCTTCATTAAATGCATTAAGTGGTATTGAAAAACTCAAAACTACCTGCAAAAAAAAAAGAAAAGAAAGAAAGAAAGACGCCTTTGTGGTGGCTCACGCCTGTAATCCCAGCATTTTGGGAGGTGGAAGTGAGAGAACGGCCTGGGCTTAAGAGTTCAAGAGCAGCCTGGGCAACTTGGCAAGACCATGTCTCTACAATAAAAAAAAAAAGTAGCTGGGCTAGCTGGCACATGCCTGTAGTTCCAGTTGTTTGGAAGGCTTGAGGTGGAAGGATCACCTAAACCCAGTGGGACAAGGCCTTGAGTGTGCCACTGCATTCCAGCCTGGGTGACAGAGTGAGATCCTGACAAAAGAAAGAAAGAAGAAAAGAAAGAAAAGAAAGGGAGGGAAAGAGGAGAGGGAAAAGGAAAGGAAAAAATGAAAGATAACTTGTACCCTTACCTTTCCCCATACACAAAAATAAGCTGAAGATGAATTAATGATCTAAATGTAAGATCTGAAAATATAAACTTTTAGAAGAAAACAGTAGAAAATCTTGACATTGGCCTTGGCAGTGATTTTTTTTTTTTTTTTTTGATATGGCACCAAAAGCATAGGCAACTAAAGCACAGATAGATGGACAAGTGGGATTCATCAAACTCAAAAGTTTGGCATAGTAAAAGAAGCAATCAGCAGAGTGAAAAGGCCACCTGTGAAATCAGAGGAAATATTTTCAAACCATGTATTTCATAGAGGTTAATAGAAAAGCATGCAATGGACTAATGGAATTTGGTAGTAGAAAAACAACCTAATTTAAAAAATGGGTTCAGGACTTGGACAGACATTTTTCCAAAGGACATGCAAGTGGTCAAAAGATATATGAGAAGATGCTCAACAACACTAATCTGCGGGGAAAGACAAATCAAGAGCTTCATAAGATATTGCCTCATACTTGTTAGAATGTCTGTTATCAAAAAGTCAAAAGATAACAAATGTTGGCCAGGATATAGAGACAAACAGTATGAAAGTTCCTAAGTACGTTTAAAATGAAACTACCATATAACCCAGCAATTCTTCTATTTGATCTATATGCAAAGGAAATTAAATCACACTGTGTAAAGACATCTGCACTCCCATTATTATTGTAGCACTACTGATAATAGCAAAGATATGGAAACAACTCGTGTCAAAAAATGAATAAATGGGTTGAAAACCTGTGATATATATACACACATATACATGTAAATATATGTAAGAATATTAAAAATACTATTCAGCCTTTAAAAGAGAAAAGATCCTGCCTTTGGCTACTACACCATAAATGAAACTATAGGACATTGTGCAAAGTGAGATAAGCCAGGAACAAGAAGAAAAATATGTATGATTTCACTTATATATGCAATCTGAGAAAGAAAAAAAAAAAACAGAGAGAGAGAGAAAACAAAAGAGTGGTTACAAGGGATAGGAGGAGAGGAAATGAGGAGATGCAGGTCAAAGAATACAAAGTAGCAGATACATGGAATGAGCCAACCTACAAATCTAATTAATGTACAACATGAAGACCAAAGTTAATAATATTGTATGGTATTCAGGATCTTTGCTAAATGAGATTTTAGCACTCCTACTGCACACACAAGTGAGTAACTATGTGAGATGATAGATATATTAATTTACTTTGCTATAGTAACAGTTTTACTATCTATATGTATCCCGCAGCATGTTGTATACTTTAATTTACACAATTTATTTTTAAAAGGGAGAGAGTAAATGTTTTAGACAATTTTATTAAGTTTAATTACCTATAGAGTTTACATTCATTTTAGAAATTTTTTTTCTTTTATGTACTAATATTCTGAGTATTTGCCTTAAATGATAAATACAGGAATGATTCTAAAACATAAAGACAACAGAGCGCATATTACAAAAGACATGACAATTGAATGAAAAAGAGACTCAACCAAGAGAATATATTTATTTAAAGAGTTAAATACGGTATACTATATTATGCAAAATGAAAGTACTTAGTTAAAATTTTATAAAATGTAATATCTGATATATAAAAAGAAAGGAAGGCATAGTTCAGAAAATCAAAAACATCAGAGATTTAATTCATCTTATTATGCAATTACTTGAAATTGAAAACATTGACTTTACATGTTTTCCTAAAATTTTCACAAAATTAGATACACAAATTTACCTACACATCCATGAACACAGAAGCACGTAATAACTTATGTTATTTTTTTATTTTAATTTTTAACGGAATCCTGTCTCCCACTAAACGGGAAAGCCTTCTGCCATTATTAGAAACACTAGCTATGCAGATCCAAACGTTCTGTTCATTATTCAAGGGCATTGTATTAAAATCCTGATCACCTAAAGCAGGGAAGAGAAAAGCAAGTTAGAATATTAGTGGTAACATGATATTTAAGAAAAGAGATGATGCATTCATGGCTTCATAAATTGAAGAAAAATGTTAGAAGCAAAGTAATAAATGTCAAAAGTTGCTATTAAACACAAACTGCCCTTTATGGGTCTCACAAGATTAAAAAAAAAGTCAGTGGTGTGTCTCCTAGCATCCATGGAATAATAATTGCCATGTAATTTCTGTCTACATACTTCATTATATTTTGTTGAATATGTACATTTCTTCCTATAATGAAATATGTGCCAAATGAACACAAGTATGCCTCAGATATTACAGATTTGGTTCATGACCACGGCAATGAAGTGAATATTTCAATAATGCAAGCTGCACACATTTTTTGGTTTCCATATATGTATATATACACAAAAGTTATGTTTGCACTATATTATAGTGTGCAATAGCATTGTGTCTAAAAGATCGTGTACATACCTTAAATTACAAAAAACAAATACTTGGTTATTTTAAAAAATGCTCAAAATTATCTGAGTCTTCAATGAGTTATAATATTTTTGCAGGTCTTGCCTCAGTGTTGATGGCTGCTGACTGAGCAGGATGGTGATTGCTGAAGGTTGGGGGTGCTGTGGCAATTTCTCAAAATAAAACAGTAATGAAGTTTGCTGTATTAACTGATACTTCCTTTCACAAGAGATTCCTCTGTGCCATATGATGCTGTTTGATAGCATTTTATCTATAATAGCACTCTCAAAATTGGAGTCAATCCTCTCAAACTCCCCACTGCTTTATCAACTAAGTATTTGGAATACTCTAAATCCTTCATTTTCATTTCAACAATGTTCACAGCACTTTCACCAGTAGATTTCATCTCAAGAAACCACTTTCTTGGCTCATTCATAAAAATTAACTCTTCATTTGTTAAACTACTATTGTGAGATTGCAGCAATTCAATTACATCTTCAGGCTCTACTTCTAACTTTGGTTCTTTTACAGTTTTCACCACATCTATGGTTACTTCCTCCACTAAAGTCTTGAACTCCACAAAGTCATTCATGAGGGTTAGAATCAACTTCCATCTTAGTCCTGTTAATGGTGATATTTTGACTTCCTCCTGTGAATCATTAGTATTCTTAGTGGTATCTAAAATGGTAAATTCTTTCCAGAAGGTTTTTAATTGACTTTTCACAGATTCATCAGGGAGTCACTATATATGGCAGTTTTAGCTTTAAAAATGTATTTCTTAAATAATTCGACTTGAAACTTGAAATAAGTCATTGATTCATGAGCTGGAAAATGGATGCTGTGTTCTCAGTCATGAATACAATATTCATCTCAGAATTCCATCAGAACTCTTGAGTGATTAGGTGCATTGTCGATGAGTAGTAAATGCTTAATATTTTTTGAGGCATCCAAACTAAACTTCAAAAACTCTTATATGATTGATTCATCTCATTTATGTAGAGCTGTATTATAAACTAATAATTATATGCAAATTTCTTGAGCTACAAACCCTTGTTTTGAATCTTAGCTTCACTCTTACTAGTTGAGCCACATATAATTACATAAACTCTTTACATCTTAGTTTTCTCTTCTATAAAGTGATAATAAGGATTTTATCTATTACACAGGCTTATTGCAATGACAAATGAAAATATGGGTAAACTACTTACAACAGTGGGAAAATATAATATGTGATATATATTTGTTATACATGCACATATTAATATTACACATTTAAAAATTATAATTGTAAAATATGTACACATATTTACATAATTATATGACTTATCAGGATCAAAATCTGAAATTGACTTATTTAAACATTCAACTACTCATTAGAAAATTAGAGAAAAAAATTTTCTCAAGTATCAAAAAGTTAATTCAGGGACTCTAAGCAATAAAACTTGCCTTATCATTTTAAAATGTAAGCAATTAAATTAATCAACCATGTAAATAACTTAGTATCACTTTTAATTATTTAGAATTATTATTGTTATTAATATTATTGTTATTAATTATTTAGAAATAAAATTTTAATCACAAAACAGTTTGTTAGCTTAGTGTCTATTACTTAATGTAATGTTACATTGACTATTTTCCATAAAATTTAGTTTTTAGCATATCCAAGTATGCAATGTTAAAAATTCTGATTTTACTTTGCTTTACCTAAATAGGTCTTGTCTGTGAGTTAATTTCTTCAGATTATCCTTAACCAGTATATAGTATCTCCTAAACAACTGAAATAAAAGTTGATTACAATGTATTTTAAAAAGCATATATAATGCCTTGCATATTGGCAGATATTTAATAATAAAATTACAGTTATAATTTGCACAGTTTTATAATGATGGAAAAATTACTTGGTTGAACATTAGTCAAAGTCCATTTACTGTTGAGTCTGTGTCAAGTTCCACTCATCTAAAACCACAAATACAAGCCTGTACATGTGAAAGGCTGTTTAACATACTTCCCTGTAGAAGCGTTTCCTTGAACATCTGGCTTCTTAAATTCATAAGGATTGCCCTTGAATGATAACATGTACTTCTCAGGGTTTTTATTTTTTTATTTTTTCATACACACAGGAAAAAATATTAGGAAACAGCTGGAAATGATGGAAGCAGAAAATAGAAACCAGAGGTGGAAAACCATTAAAGCAAGTGCTTTGTTCCCCTGTCACTGCAGGGAATATAACTGATCAAGAACGAAGAGGAGAAAGAGAAACAGCATGGGGTAGAGATAATAAACTTGACACAAAGCCCAGGCAGCTGGTAAAGTATTCAAGATGGCACACTCTAGAGTTAAAACCCATGTTAGCACAGGTTGATTGACATAACAGACTTTAGGGATCAGAGCCACCACTTGAGACAAAAGCACAGGTCACTTTAGGTTTGGGTTTTAAAACAAGCTGGTTTCACTTGCAGGCAGAAATAAGCTTTGTGGAATGCTACTGGAGGAAATGGCCAGTGTGCTAATTCATTCAGATATACCCATGTATTCTATTTTCAAACATCTGGCAAAACAAAAAAAATCTAGAAAATCACTAATTTTTTTGTTCTTTAGATACTTTATTGAAATTGAGGCATTTTACCAGTCATCTGTTTTCCCTTTTTTATTTATTAACATGACTCAAATTGCATGCATTTTAAAGGGTAATCACAAAATTCATTAATATCATATAATTTTTAATGGTAGAATCTTAAAAAAGAATTTACTACTTTTCAGACTTCAAATCAAACTTTTATTTATTATATAGTTCAGTAAATACTTTTGCATCTTTATTATGAGGTAAGGAATATGCATGAGGTGGGGGATACATGATAACTAGAATAGACACTATGTCTACCCACAGTGTATTTAAAATATAGGGGTAAAAGAAATAAAACCAGTTATGAGAATAAAATCTCATGAATATAATAAAACACAGGGAGCGAGACGGCTCTAACTAGAGGTACCTAGCCTTGTCAACAGTAGTCACCACAAGTGAATCCTTAACCATTATTTAGGCATATCTTAATATTAAACTTGATGAGATAAGCAGAGTACTTAAAGCAATTCCTGACAAATAGTAAGAGTTCAATACATACATGGTCCAACAATTAGGTTTGCGAAACATCCTAGAAAAAGTGCAACATACCTCATTGCTGAATACCACTACGGTCACCTTCAAAATACTCTCCGTGGAAGCTATGCATTGATGTCAGTGCCTAGTACACCCATCAAAGCAATTTTGGAACTCTTTTTCTGGGATGGTCATCAGAGCTGTCATTGTTATTTGTTGAGGCCTAACAATTAAGTTTGAGAACTTGCCACCTTGTGCTTACATTGGCAGCACTGTACAAATAAATATATCGGAACACACTTCGTATTCACCAGATCTGACCCCCAATGACTTTTTTCTTTACCTGAAGACAAGGAAATATTGAAAGAAAGACAGTGATGACATTCTGGACATCAAGCATAATACAACAATAGCTCTGATGGTCATTCCAGAATAAGAGTTCCAGAATTGCTTTAATGGGTGGACTAGGAGGTGGCATCTGTGTTTAGCTACCCAAGGGGAGCATTTCAAAGGTGACCAGAGTGATATTCAGCAGTGAGATGTGGAGCACTTTTTCTAGGATGAGTTCATGAACTTAATTGTTGGACTGTGTCTATGTTTATTAGAGTTACTGTTAGCCAAGCTCTTAAGCATTTAGGTGGGGAGATTTGGGTGGGGCATCTTAGAATAGTGTTAGGAAGGGGGAACATGTTTTCACTTGGTTCCAAAAGGAGGCATTTGAGAAAGCATGTGATATCTTTATTTAGAATGTAGGAAAAACATTTGTATTTTTTATTCACAAACTGATTAGTTTGGTATATATGGGTGCACAATATATTCCTTGGCACAAATCTATGGCTGGAATTTCTGAGTCAGTAACACTTTTTAATGGAATGCTGCCATATATCTTTGGTCACTTTCTACAGGTCTCATTTAATGTGTATAGATGAAGCACTCTCAACAAGCTGTTTTCTGAATTCCTTATTACTCTTCTTGATTAAGTAACTCAACATTTCATATCGCAGAGCATCACTAATACCTTTGGTGATGTTGAATTTGGCCAACTAGCTACTAATGGGGTGTTGTCTTGAATCCAGTAGTCTACATTCCACACACACAAATGCTATATAACCAGAACTTGGGGGAACCAATATTGTATTTTAGAAATTAAATTTGAAATGTCATGTTTTTACAAAGCTGCAACCTGTTTTTTTCATTTTAATTTTCATGTGAGAAAAAAGTTTTCTTTTTTTCTTTTCTTTTTTTAAAGATTAAAACCCCAGAGATAGATAGAACTGAATTGTCTCAAAATGCCAGAGGCAAAACGTGTATTACATGCTGAATCAGTAATTAAAATTAAGTAGGGGAGATATTGGGTTTAAGCTCAGGGACAAATTGGGACCAGTGCTTAAGTTCCACTGAAATTCTATATCTCATATGTAACTCAAAAGACGTATTCTGTAAATTATGAAACAACTGTGTTTTTAAAAGTGAAAAATAAGTTAAATAGGGTTACTTCAACTATGGAAATAAGCCAATTAAATCTCACCTTACTAGGGCTCAATCATATTTGTTATCTAAGACTAATTATAGTAATGAGACTGTTAAAACCTAACTTAAATGATCACAATATACTTTTTGATGATTTAATTGAATTATTATTTTATGATTTAATGGAATGTTCAGGAGTGAACTATAAAATTATATTGCACTCTACTGTAAAAATAAATACCTCCAACTTGGTACCAAAACATGTGTGGAAGAAAATGGCTCAAGTAAATCTGTTTTGAATATTTAATACATTTCATTTTATCACCAAAATATCAAAATGAATTTTCATACTCATATACATGAATGGTTAAGCATTAAGAACAGGAGGATTTTTGTTTATTATGTTAAATTACAGATATATAAATAAATTTCATTGAAAAAAACTGGTTGTGAAAGATATCTTTCTTGTTGTTTTCTTATCCATGTATTTGATTACAAAAATGAATGTGCCTCAAAATACAGTCTCTTATTTATAGTGTTAAGATAATACCTAAATAAGATTTTCTAGATTATGATTTTGGTCGAACAAATTAATTCAACCAATCTCCTTTTTAAGTCAATCCCCTGCAAGAGACGCTAATCATCATGTGGTTTAATACACATGCATTTTTACTTTATAGTTCAGCTTCTCCAAAAGCTCACTGAGATTATCAGTTGTACTTTGGTGAGCTTAATGGTCACCATCTGGTGTTTATGCATCATTCCATATAGAAGCATGCTGCTTCTTGTTTCACACGTTATGTCATCAGGTGCTGACAGCTTAAGGGATGCTTCAGTATGGTGAATATCTGTTACAGAACAGGAAATTATCAGTGGTTCCCAATGAGCAGAGGACTTGAGGGAAAGTGGTAATTTTGTCTACATTTTTTTTTGAGCAAGGCAGAATACGTATAAAATGTTTCACACGCAATCGTTATACCCAGAGTTATCTAAAACCTTCCAATGTTTTATTTGAAAGGTAGGTGTCATGATTACTGGTCCTCTGATTTGACAACTGGCTTTCTTGGGAAGTCTAGGTTTCCATAAGGCTATCTTATTTTTCTTCAAGTTGACTTTTTTTTTTTTTTTTTTTTTAGTTGGAGTCTCAATCTGGCGCCCAGAATGGATTGCAGTGGCCGCTCCCGGCCACCGCAGCCTCGACCTGCTGGGCTCCGGTGAACCTTCCGCCTCAGCCTTCCAAAGTAGCTGGAACTACAGGTGCACGCTACCATGCCCGGCTAATTTTTTTGATTTATTGTAGAGATGAGGTCTCGCTTGCCCAGGCGGGTCTC
>CAUYQG010154043.1:0-33772 GCA_963574415.1 Tarsius wallacei
CCCCCCCCACCCCCCCCCCCCCCCCCCCCCACCCCCCCCCCCCCCCCCCCCCCCCCCCCACCCCCTCCCGCGGCCCGCCGCGCGGCCCCCCCCCCCCCCCCAGCCAGTTACTAAATTGCACGCGCCTCATGACAGCATCGAATCCCTCCTTAAAACCCCCCTTTTCCTCATCCCGCCCTAGAAACGGCGTCCAATCCAGAACTGATTCCCGCTCTTTCTGGACCCTCCAGACTCCTTTGGCGGGAACCTAAGCCTTACAAAGGAGGCGTCCTCCTCCCCTTTGGGTATTTTTCGCTTCCTTTGGCGTGCCCTCCCTCCTGATTTATTAGTCTGATGTCGGACTATAGGCTTTTTTTTTTTCTCCTGGTGGTTTCTGGCTTTCACAAGAGACAGATTAGTATCAGGATCTGCAATAGACTAAGTTGCATGATCTCTGCTAAATCTCCCCCTGAGCTGTTTAGATGTACCATTTTTAATAGCTAGCTGAAAACAAAGACAAATGCGTGCCCAAATAGTCTCATCCGCCCATTTACAGGAACCGACCCCTCCCCCTACCCCCTACCAGCCCCGACGTCCTTTTAAAACACGGTTTTAGTCACTGAATCTGGTTTGCATTTCACCGAATTCAGTTTAAATGACTTCAGTTCTGAACTCCCGGGTGATACCCAAAGGTAGTAGAGGGCAGTGCGTTCGCAAATACGTGCTACACATTCAAGACCCATGAGAGCAGGTGGGGGGGGGTCCTTTAAAAACGGTTTCTCCAGGAGGGAGCCCCGAGTGGCATCCGTGTTTCTCCGGGGCCCCCGGGGCCACAGGCTGAGGGGTGAGCTTTTTCGAGTGTGCAGGAAAGGGGTGCTTCTTTCGTCTCCAGGCGGGATGCACGTCTCCACGCGAGTCTGACAGCCCAGACCTTCTCCCCGGAGCCGGGTAATGGCTCCGCCCGAGTTTCGAAGAGGGGTCTCGGGCGTCCCGGTGTCAGGGAGCGGGGCGCGCGGGCTGATGACCTCGGCTGCACCGCCTCGGAGCTCCGTTCTCGCTCCCGCGCCGCCGCCAGGTTCCCGCAGCGAACGTCCCCGCCGCCTCCCTCGGGCGGCCCGCGGCGCACATCTGCCTCCGGCCGGGACCCGCCCCCGAGCCGCGGCGCCCACGCCCGGAGCCGCCCGCCGGCCCCGGCGCAGTGCAGTACCGCGCTCTCCGGTCCGGGCCTGGCCGCGCCTGCGCGCACGCGCCCAGGAGCCCGCGCCCTTCCAGGGGGGCGGGAGCAGAGGGGGCGTCACGGGGGCAGGAGAGGGAGGAGGAGGAGGAGGAGGAGGCGGCCGCGTCGCCTCCGGCGGGGCTCGCGCTCGCCCCGCGCTCGCCCTCCGCCTCGCCCGAGCCCTGCGAGGGTGAAACGCTTTCTCCCGGCATGCAGCGGGAGGAGGGATTTAACACCAAGATGGCGGACGGCCCGGATGAGTACGATACCGAGGCGGGCTGCGTGCCCCTTCTGCATCCAGAGGTGAGCGACCGCGCCGAGTGCTTTCCGCGCCCCGCGGCTTTCCGGCCTTTTCCCCCACACTCGCCGCGGGCGGCGGCTCACGCGTGTGGGGTAGCGGGACGCGCTGAAGTTGGAGAGGGTGGGGAGGCGAGTCCAGGCCCGAGCGCGGCTGCGAGCGGATAACGGGGGAGGAGATAGCGGGGCGGGCCCGGCCGGGGCGGGCTCTGGGACGCCGTCCCTGGCTGTGCCTGGAGGGCCGAGGTGGAGATGGGTACGGCTCTGCGCTGTCGCCGCACCGCTTGCGGGTGCAGAGGCGGTGGGGGCCTGGTGCGGTTCTGGAACCGCAGCTGAGCCCCTAGCCTTGGCCCCAAGCCTCTCGGGGGCGAGGGCGAAGCGCGTCTGGTTTTGATTTCTTTTTTCCGTGACCGGGGTGAATGACAGTCTCTGTTCCTTCCATTTAGCTCACTAAGGGGGGACTGTTTCTTGGGCATAGTGATGCCCTTCCAGGTTATGCCATAGGCAGCACCTCGGGGCACCTTGTGTCGGTTGTCCTTATTTGAGCATTTGCCCTTAAGCGATTAAAAAGAGAGGTCAAAACTTTTGGGAATAGACCCATGCTCACCTTAGCTTGTTAAAGGACCGTTTTTAGGAGCCCGGGAAGGAGAGTGCAACACGTTTCCCATCACAACATGACTGTCTTCCCGTGTAAGTAAACAGTGCCCCTCTCCACCAGCATCAGTCACATTCTGCACTTGTTTACCGCCTAGTTTTTTTTTTTTTTTTTAGCTGAACTAATGCTGGTTAAGGCTTGGAAGCAATTCTTGATGCTTTCTGTTGTTTAAGGAGTCACCGTGAGGTGTGGAGGGGGCGGCGGCACAGCTTCTTGAAGACCTCGGGTAGCTTTTGGGAGGTTGAGGGATGAAGACCAGTCGTCGTTTTGCAGGGTGAACAAACATGGAAGTCTCCACCTGGTTACTTGGCATTAGGATGATCCTATTTATTTCTGGAGTTTGGTTTGTATCATCCTTGTACTTTTTAGTAAAATATGGATAGCGACTACCGCCCTCTCATGTTGTGTATTAATACTCAGCCACCCTCTCATTCTTCTCTTTGGCTTATCAAAAACAGATGGGACGGTCCCTTAGGAATATATGCCTAGGCCAGTCTCAGTAGAAAAGGCTACTCTGGTTTCTGATAGACAGAACTGTACAGAAAGACTAAACATTTGTTTTGACCAAAGTGGTGACATTTTTAGAACTGGCATTATAGACATCTCGTTTGGTTCACACTTAGGTCCTAAAAATATGTCAAGAAATAGACAAAGTAGTTTTCAGATGATGCCTTGAAAATATTTCTGAGGAATTCTTATTTATGTGTTATTGTGAAAGTATTTCAAACACTTGAATGTTTATGTATTTTAACATACTATCTTTCATAAGCCTTTGCTTTGTAATATAGTAGGTTTTTTGCTACTTTAGTAATAATTTTAATTGGTTACAAATCCAGAGATTGCTTGCTGTGATAGAAGGACCCATAGGCTTGAAGTTTAGAGACCAGTCTTCGGGTTACCAGTTAAAATAGATAGCTTTTACTAGAAAACCAATCTCCTCATCACGGAAAGTGGGAATTCACGTAAATGATATACACCATTCCTTTTACCCAACGAGCACAAGGCCTGATTAGCTTAAATGCTTTGGATCTTAAGCTTATAAGTACGTGGCTGAGGTCTTTCCATTTTTTTCTGTGGTTAGTGTGTGCACCTGGTGTTAGTGCAGACCTGGTGTGCTTCTGCTGCTTCCTAGCGGTGTGTTCTTGGGTGATGTACTTCTTTGAGTTCTAACTTCATTTATACTAATGGGATGATAATAACAATACTTGACTCATAGGTGTAATGAGGATTAACTGAGGTAATGTATTTTGTTGTTAACATAAGCAGTGTTTTCAGTCTTCTTTGGAAAGAAACCCTGTCTTTGTCTTGATACACAATGAAATAATAGTACTTTTTTTTTTTTTTTTTAAGTTGAGGTCTTATTCTCACCTAGGCTGGAGTGCAGTGGCACAATCACAGTTCAACACAGTGTCGATCTCCTGGTTTCAGGTGATCCTTTCACCTCGGCCTCCTGAGTAGCTGGGACTGTAGGTACATGCCACCATACCCAGCTACTTTTAAAATTTTTTTGTAGATGGGAGGTCTCGCTATATTGCCTAGGCTGGTCTTGAACTCCTGGGCTCAAGCAGTCCTCCCACCTCAGCCTCCCAAAATGCTAGGATTACAGGAGTGAGCCACCATACTGTTGTTGAAATAATAATACTTTTAACCCCATTCTGGAGAGAACATAGACTTTGGGTCAGACAGACTTGCACTCCAATTCTGGATCTTCAGTAACTGGCTAAGAGACCTGAGACAAGTACTTAATTTCTTTAAACCACAAGTTGTTCTTCAGAAAGTGGAGATGTTGCCTAGTTTACATGTGGTTAAGGTGATTATGTTGAGGTTCAAGAACTGGCACGTTGTAGGTGCTCAGTTAATGTGTTTCTTTTTTCTCTGCAAGAAAGGGAAGTTATCGCACGTTTTTATTGGTCTGGGGAATGATTTAAAACTTATATGGGTTTTAATTTAGTGGAAGAGATCTTGGAGCAGCAAGTTTTATTTTACAAATATTTTCTCACTAAATATTTGTTAAACAGATGAATTATTTGTAGGCTAAAGAAGTGAGCATTGCTTAAATCTGTTCGTATACAAACTGCTTACTGCTAAGACCTTTCTTAGAGGATTATGCAAAGAGATGAACACTTTCTAGGAGTATTTTCGATAAGAGAATCTTACTTTCTAATGAATAAAATTGTCCCTTCATTTAGTTAGTTATATAGACATTTGTTTATCACGTTAAGGTCAGGCATTGGGCTGGGGGCTGTACTGTGTGTGAGACCTCAGGATTTTTTATATTTTTTTTGGTAAATTCAGTAAGAGGCACTGTAGAATACTGGTTAAGAGCCAAGGCTGGTGACAAGAGAAAATCTAGCTTCTGTTCCTTACTTTTTATTATCATGGTCAAAGTTGTAAGATTGATTTAATAGTGCCTACTTTAGGATTATTAGTTAGGATTATGTTTATAAAGCAGTCATCACAGACCTAGGCCTGTAGGCTGCCAAGCAGATAGAATCTTCGGAAGTTCCTGGCAAAGAATGAATACTGAGAGAGAAGCTGCTGTTATTTTGTTTTCTGTTGAAATAGGTGATTATTTGTTTTATCATGATGGAAGAAATTAAAGGCTATTTTGAAAAAGATGAACTGATTATCAAGGGATTAGGGTGCCATTCCTAGGTCTGTGACCTTGAACTAGTAGATATTTAACTGCTCTTAGTTTCTTTGCTTTTAAGATAAAGAGGCTAGTCTAGATGATCTCTAAGATTTCTTCAGACTCAAAGGTTCTGATTGTGAGTTGTGATTTTCCAAGATAATTTCAACTTGAGCACCTGTCTCCTAGGTGCAGAGCACTTTGTTAGGTTTTATGGGTTTAAGTAAAATTAAAAGGATAATGAATGTTTTCCAGAAGGTAAATGTCTATTTAGGAAGTTATATGCACATGAAGTACTCGACAATTTAGATAAGTGCTGAGTTGAGTAGTATAGCCTGTGTACAGTGTCAAATTCCTGCTGCTTAGAATTGCAACAAGAAGGACTTCCCTAGAGGGTCCGAAACCATATGTTGGTCTGTTGGTCCAGCAGACTAGCTATCACCAGCCTTGCGTTTTACCTACTACTACCTCCTCAGCAAGTCATCTCAGCTCTTTCATAGATGAGATCACAATACCCCCTTCTGCCAGAGTATTGTGGAGGCTGTTTCAGAAAGATCTGACTCAGAGCTTTGAACTGGATTGTCTAGATTATCTTGGGCTTTCATCTCTTGCTTTCTTCCTTTTCCCCCCCTCAATTTCAAAACAACTTCTGCCTTTTTTCTCATCTTCCTTTCTCTCTTTTTTTAATGCACGTTTTTTTAAATGTCATATTCATTTTATCTATATTCATGTCTCTTCATTTTTTTGTTTGAATATTAAGCCAAAGTATTACTACAGATTTACTACAGATCTACTCGCTTTCAGATTTCATTAAATGTACTCTTTGAAGCTTTTCTTTAGTAAAAATAACTTTGCCTTTTTCTATCACTTTTCCTGCCCTATTATATATTTAGACATATATATTTATATATGTACACATATAAATGAACTCATTTGCTTTTAGAAAGCAGATAGAAAATTATTTTGAAAGCCATTTTTCTTCTGATAGATTACCTGCAACTCTTTCCTTCCAAGCATGTCTTTCTGTAGTCTTTAGGACTTAGCCTTTTTAAAAATTTCAGCAAAAATGCTATAAATTTTATAACTGTAATTTAGATTGTAGCATAGCAACCACTGAGTCAATATGTATAACATCAAAATGTGGTTAATTGGTGAGACCTCATATGGCAAAGCCAAAGTTGAACTGAAGAATTATTATTTGGTTTTGAGAAATGTTATTTTCCTGTTTTGGCTTCTTTGTTTTATTTTGCTCACTGTTTTTATTTAATTTGGGAGAATCATGTCAAAAATATTTAGAGTAGACCATGGAATGGGTGGCTATAAGAGCATATAAGTGTGAGCCGTGGTATGGGTGGATATCAGAGCATATAAGTGTGAGCAATGGTGTCAGGATGCTTGGATTCAAATTCCTGTTCTGCCTCTTACTAGCTGTGTGACTCTAGGCAAGTTGTTGAACTCTCTGCATCCCAATTTTCCAAACTAAAATGGGGATATAATAGCACCTACTTTATGAGGTTGTTGTGAGGAGTAAATGAGATAATGCATGAGAATTCTGTGTCTGGCACTTAGTGAGCACAATAATTGTTGGCTATTAATGTTGTGGTTAAGAAGTTAGTAGTATCTTAAATGGATAAATCAATTAATAGTAGCAGGCATATATTAGGTATGGGGGCAACTGACTGAGTGGCTAAAATAATTAATATTGGTTGTCTCTGGGGCTTGAGGAGAGGGTGAGCAAACAGCTTTATAATAAACCCTTTTCCCCCTGTTTCATATGCTTAAAAATGTGTGCTTTGATACACACAAGGTTGAACAATTAAGTGTCTTAAAATGTGGTGCTTTTAACAAAACCTCCAACAGTTACAAAATCCAAAAAGATATTTCACTATTAAGATTATGTCAAATTCTCTTTCTGATTGTATTATTATGTTATGATTAGATTTTATTACAGATGGATAATTTAAGCATAAAATATCAAATATTTTCTCTTTGGATCTTGAAAAACTATGATTCAAGGCAATATTATAGTTATAAAATACACACATAAAATTTTCACCCAATGGAATAATTATCCAGACCTAGGATAATATCTTTTTAAAAATTTTCTTGAAGTAGAGTGTGATTTGAAAGTACAGTGAAACTTCAGACTGCTGTGAAAAAGATACTGCAAACTCAATATTGTGAGTTAAACATATATATGTATATATTTTCTTTTAAAGAGACAGGGTCTCATTCTGTCACCCAGGCTGGAGTGCAGTGGTGCTATCACAGTTTACCGTCATGACCTTCTGGGCTCAGATGATCCTCCTACCTTGGCCTCCAAGGTAGTTGGGACTACAGGCATGTGCCACCATGCTTGGGTAATTTTTTTTTTTTTTTTTTTTTGTAGAAACAAGGTCTTGCTATATTGTCTAGGCTAGTCTCCAACTCCTGGGCTCAAACAATCCTCCAACCATGGCCTCCCAAAGTGCTGGGATTACAGGTGTGAGCCAGTGCGCCCGGCCTCAGAATACTCTTGATTTTGTTTCATTCCTTGTTGACAATTTGCCCAGTGAATTACTCTCTTTTCTAGGGTTAACACATACCAAGTACGTTATAAATTTTCTTTGATGAGTTGGAATATTATATTAGGGTCATCTTTCTGATTATTAATGGTATTATTGAGGATATGAAGATGATAAGGCTATTGTACCCAAAGCATTTTTTGTATTTAAGTCAAATGGCATGTGTTTTTATTAGTTGTTTTATTCTAGGAAAAATCAGGTGAAAAATAACTTCTGATTGTACTCTGCCCTTGCTTAGTTTTTAAGAATAACTTTGTGATTATGAACATTCATTAATTTATGAAAGATGTAATGAGGTCTGAAAAAACTGATGAACAAAATCAGTAGTGACCAAAACTATTTCTACTGTCATGGAAAAAACAAACAAAACAAGTCCATGTTTGAACTGAAGACTGAAGCTGCTTGTTGTGTTAGTTAGAATCTTCTGGTTGCAGATGTCAGCAACCCTGTTGAAACTTACTTGGAATTAACTGTCTCCCAATTCAAAGTCAGGGGGGCAGGGATGCAGTTGAACCTCAAGGACAACGGAACCTGAGCTGATAATGCCACCAAGCTCTCTTATCTCTCCTCCTCTCTCCCTTTCAGCTTCAATTTCTCCAAATGGATAGCAGCTTCTTTCATCTATGTAGCGAGGACAAAGATGCCAGGTTTTTTTGTTTTGCCATATCTCTCAAATCTCCACTGACCATTAGAAAGAGACTGTGTATCTTCCTATATTCCATGCTAAAAAGTGGCATTGGGTGGTCTTGATTTAGGTTATGTGTCTACTTCTGTGACCATGGAGGTAACGCTGTAATTGGCCAAATCACTTGGCTGGAGTTGGGGAAGGAACAGCTGGACCAGCAAAAGTTCTTTCTTTTTTTTTTTTTACTTTCTATTTTACTTTACTTTTTACTTTTTTAATATTTTATTTTAAAGATGTGAGGGTACAATTCAGGATTAGGTATTTGGACATCATACAGGTAAAGTTTGGGCCTCCCTTTGGTCCCTACTTCACCTGGTTTGAGATCAGGTATCCTTATTGATGTTGTATTCCCATCCCCACCCCAGCAGTATCCTGCTACTGCCAATCAGTTTCCTATAGTATTATGGTAAATGTTCAGGATCCGCTTATGAGTAAGAGCGTATGGTACTCTGTTCTTGTTTCTGTGATAGACTATAGAGTATTATAGACTCTAAATCCATCCAAGCTACTGTGAAGTCCATATATTTGGCCTTCTTTATGGCTGTGTAATATTCCATCATGTACATGTACCACATTTTTTTTAATCCAGTCCAGTTTTAAAGGGAAGCACAGTTGGTTCCATGTTTCAGCAAAAGTTCTTTCTGTTCTTTTACATGAAGAACTGTTCATTTGCTTTGTCGCCAACCTTCTAGTTTTTTATATGCCTTATATAAAAAGCATATAAGTTTGCCATCCCCAAATTTTTTGGCATCAGGGACCACTTTGGTGGAACACAATATTTTTGTAGATTGGGAAGTGGGGAGATGGTTTTGGGATGACTTAAGTGCATAATATTTGTTGTGCACTTTATTTCTATTATTATTATATTGTAATATATAACGAAATAATTATACAACTCACTATTAAAAAAAAAGAGAGATGCAGATGGAAGTGTTAAATAAAATAATGGGTAGGCCACTCACCGACTAAAATAAGTGTCAGATTCTGACTTAAAGCCTGTCACTAGATGCAGCTATATAACTGAAGTACATTAACCTCACTTGCCACTCACTGATAGGGTTTTGATATGAGTCTGCAAGCGATTGATTTATTATGGTCTCTCTGCAGTCAAACTTCACTACTAATGTTAATCTGTATATATGGCCACCCCTCAGTGCTTAGCGTCATTGCCTCAGTTTCACCTCAGATCATCAGACATTAGATTCTTGTAAAGAATGCACAACCTAGATCCCTTGCATGCATAGTTCACAATAGGGTTTGCACTGCTATGAGAATCTTATCCTTCCACTGATCTGATGGGAGGTGGAGCTCAGGTGGTAATGCCAGCAATGGGGTGTGACTGTAAATACAGATGAAGCTTCACTTGCCTGCGCTCATCTGCTGCTCTCCTCCTGCTGTGTGACCCGGTTTCTAACAGGTCATGGACCAGTTTGGTTCGTGGCCAGGGGTCTGGGGACCCTTGCTTTCAGAGATATTTAAGTTTTAAATACTTCATACACTGTAATTACATCGAACTCAGTTATTCTTCACAATCAGTATTCTAGTTGAGCTACTGAATTGCATTTTTTGGTTTGCTTGTTTGTTTTGAGACAGTGTCTTCCTCTGTCACCCAGGCTGAAGTATAGTGGTACAGTCATAACTAACTGCAGCCTGGAACTCCTGGGCTTAAGTGATTTTTCTGCCTCAGCCTCCTGAGTAGTGAATAGGATTCTTTATGAATATTTTGGACCAGGAGTTGGCGAACTTTTTCTGAACGGGGCCAGATACTAGATATTTTCAAGTTTGAGAGCCATGTTCAGTTGTGTGGAAGTAGCCACAGACAATATGGAAATGAAAAGGCATGCTGTGTTCCAATAAAGCTTACTTTATAAAATCAGGTAGTGGGCCAGACTCAGCCCATGAACATTGATTGCCATCCCCTGGTCTAGACAATACATAAAAACACCAAGACATTGATGTAAAAATATGATATTTCAGCGCATTGAATTTCATTAATCTCTAGTACGTAATATCTTCATCAGAACTGGATTTATGTTGGAGATGGGTTGGGTGAAGTAAGAATATAGGAGTATGTATTTATATATTAGAGTCTTATGGGAAGTTTTGTCAGAATACACACGCTTCCACATATAACCCCTTAAAGTTTGGATTTGTGGTATGTATATTTTGCAAATATTCCTAGATTCTGATAAATACTCTTGTATTTTCTCCCCACCCCTCCACTATCAGATGTCCACTTGAAATGTGGGAAAAGTTGTATTACAGGAGGCCGAAGGAAGCTAATTTGACATTTAATATGTGGGGCATTGTACTGGGTATTTTTAATGTTGTCTTCTTAATCTGATAGATAATAGTGATAATAAATGCTGAGGCTTATTAAATTTTTTTTTTTTTTTTGAGTCGGAGTTTCACTATTGCCTAGGCTGGGGTGCAGTGGCATGCTCACAGCCACCGCAACCTGACCTTCTGGGCTCAGGTGATCCTTCCACCTAAGCCTTCCAAGTAGCTGGAACCACAGGCATGTGCCACCACGCCTGGCTAATTTTTTGATTTATTGTAGAGACGAGGTCTTGCCAAGTTGCCCAGACTGGTCTTAAACCGGTGGGCTCAGGCAATCGCCTCACCTCTGCCTCCCAAAGAGCTGAGACTACAGGTGTGAGCCACCATGCCCAACTAGGCTTATCAAATTATAATTATGAGTAAGGCATTATCTTATCCTAAACAAAAAAAATTTTTTTTTTTCTTGAGTTGGGGTCTTGCTCTGTTGCCAAGGCTGGAGTGCAGTGGCATGATCACGGCTCAGTGCAGCCTCTACCTTCTGGGCACAGGTGATCCTTTTGCCTCAGCCTTCTGAGTAGCTGGGACTACAGGTACCTGTCACCATGCCAGGCTAATTTTTTTTTTTAATTGTAATTTTTGGTAGAGACAAGGTTTCCCTGTGTTGCCCAGGCTGGTCTCGAACTCCTGGGCTTAAACAGTCCACCTTCCTTGGCCTCCTTAAGTACTGGGATTACAGGTGAGAGCCACCATGCTTGGCCTATCCTAAACAACTTTGCGTATATATTCATTCATTTAATTCTTACAGCTTTTTATACCTATTTTACAAATGAGGAAATAGAGTCAGAGAGAGATTAAGTAACTCCCTGGTAATTGGCAGAACGGAATTTAAATTTAGGTTGCCCTTTTTTTAATAGCACAGTGCAGTATGATAGAGATGATATAGAGTTGATTGAATATTATTTGCTAGACCCTACCTACCTATGGATACAAATGTCCTCACGTTTTGTTTTGTTTTTCTTTTTTTTTTTTTTTTTAACAGACTGTATTTTTTTTAGAGCACTTTTAAGGTCATAGCAAAATTGGGCAGAAAGCACAGAGACTTCTCATGTACTCCCTACTCCTACACACAGGAATAACCTCCCCTGCTATGGACACTCAGCACCAGAGTGATGTCTTTGTTCCAGTAGATGAACCTACCTTGTTGCATCATTGTCACCCAAAGTCCATACTTTACATTAGGACTCCCTCTTGGTGTTGTACATTCTGTGGTTTTTAACAGGTGTATAATAATTTGTATCCACTGTTTGCTCTATCTGTTCTTCTGTCTCTCCCTGACCCCTGGCAACCACTGATCTTTTTGCTGTCTCCATAGTCTTGCCTTTTCCATATTGTCGTATAGTTGGAATCATACAGAAGCCTTTCAGATTGGCCTCCTTCTCTTAGTAATATTCATTTAAAGCTTCCTCCGTGTCTTTTCATGACTTGATAGCTCATTTCTTTTAGTGGTGAATAATACTTTATTGTCTCGATGTACCACAGTTTATTCATCTACTGAAGGACATCTTGGTCCAAGTTTTGCTCATTTGCTTTTCACAGTAGTTCTGCAAAGTATGTATTATTGAACTGTTTACAGATTAGGAAACAGATTCAGAGAGGTTTAATATAAAAGTAAAGGCTGTGTGCAGTGGCTCACACCTGTGATCTCAGCATTTTGGGGGGCCAAGGTGGGAGGACCACATGAGTTCCAGACCTAGGCAAAATAGAAATATTTTTTTTTTTTCTACAAAAAAAGAAAAAAAATACTGAGCTTGGTGGCATGCACCTGTAGCCCCAGCTAACTTGGGAAACTGAGGTGGAAGGATCCTCTGAGCCTAGGAGGTTGAGGCTGTGGTGAGCCGTGATTATTCTCTGCACTCTGTCCTGGGTGACAGAGTGAGACCTCAACTCAAAAGAGAGAGAGAGAAAAAAAAAAACCCCAAAACTTAAAATAATTTATTCACGTCATGAGCAGTTGGCAGAATTTGTATTAGAACCTAAATTCTCTGATTCCCAAACCCATAATCCCCATATATACTTTGCCATATAAATTAATAGGTCAGAACACAATTTAGTTTTTACAATATAGTTGAAATATTTTATCAGAATTACTTCATTTCTTCCTTGTTATTAAAGGAGTTAGTGGTGGATTCATTTTTGGCAGTTGCTTTAAGGCTATTTCTTTCAGTGAGACTAAATAATAAAACTACATTTCCTTAAAGATCCTCCTCTTCAAACTTTCTTTTATTTAGTCTATTCTTCTGCTTAGTGTAAATTAATAAGGTAAAATATACTTTCATTAATGCTTTGAAAGAAGGTGATTTTTGCTGAAATAGTCCTGTATGTAGATGGGGCTGGAGATGAATATTCTCAGTGTTAAATCTGTAGCAGTGGCTGATGAGAGGACAGGTAGTTCTGGTTTAATTTATAGGTGCCTCAAGTTTTAAACCTTTTTGGATCCCACTGTCATTTTATTTTATTATATTTATTTGTTTGAGTTGGGGTCTTACTCTGTTGCCAAAGCTGGAGTTCAATGGCACGGTCACGGCTTACTGCAGCCTGGACCTAGCATTCTTGTTGGCTCATAAATAATACTGTGATGAAAAGTATGGGAATTGACAACTCTAGGTGTACAGAAGAGGCTTACCTTGAACATGAAAAAGTTTTAGCAATTCAATAACTGATTTGTTTATCTTTTTGATATATCCAAAAAAGTGATATAATAAAAATTGAAGTAAATCTATGAAAGGTCTTTCAATTCTCATCTGATCTAGGAAGCTAAGCAGGGTGGGGCCTGGTTAGTACTTGGATGGGAGGGAGGTCTCTCAGTTTGTAGAAATAAATCTTCCAATAAGTGTAAGTACAAAATTTAAGTGACACAAAAGCATTGGAATTGCTTTGTTTCTTAGTGGTACATACAGAAATGGCGCATCTTACAATCAACAACATCTTTGATTCTATGAAATTCTGTCTCCAAATAAAATTTAGAACAGTACTTGGCAAATAGAGTTAGCCATTATTTGTTTTATAATCTTTACTTTCTTTCTGCAGTTCAAGATTCTAGGAGAGCATGTACGTACGCCATTGTTTATCCTGTTTTTACCTTGGGGATTTTATCTCTTCATGCACTTTCACTGAAGTTGTAAATATTCATCAATCTTCATTCATAATTCTGTAAATACAGTCATGAACAAATTTTAGGCACTGTTTGCTATGGAAGTTTTACTTTCTGTTTGAGTACTTATAATATAAATAGCCAGAATCTTTCACCAGTTTATGTAAGAAGTTAATTAACTTGATTTCAGATGTTCCCATTTAAACTGGTTTTTCCCTTATTTGTGTCCTTTTCCCTGTGAATAATTGTAATCAAGTTAAAAAAAAAAAAAAAAGCACAGTTGGATCAAGAAAAAAAAATTTGACAAACTAGAATCTAGCACTTAGCATACCAGACCAAGTACAAACTTAAATTTTCTGAACATTGTTATCCTAATATCTAATTTATTCTATACTGTTGAATAGTACATGAATTTTTTAAATATCAGAAATTTAAGTCTCAGTATGGACTTTTTATCCTTAAAAAAAGTGACAAATGATTATTGTCAAAAATGTAAATAGAGCGAAAGGGAAATATAGTAGACTATGAAAGTCCCACAAGCTGCTCTCACTTCTCGGAGGTAAACATTACTTTTGAGTATACTCTGAAATTTTCTATGCATATATGCTTAAGTGTATATTTCAAATACATGCTTATATGTTTATTTTCTTGTTTTTATTGCATAATGGCATATACTGTTATAAAATTTATATTTTTTTTGAATACATAGTTCTACTTTAGCACATAATGATCATCTTTCACATTCTTTGTTACATCTGGACCTGCATTGTTCAATAAGGTAGCCTTCATTGACAGGTGACTATTTACATTTATTTTTTGCTTTTTTTTTTTTTTTTGAGTCAGGACCTCTGTCACTCAGACTGAAGTGCAGTAGCATGATCATAGCTCAACACAGTCTCAACCTTTTGGACTCAGGTGATCCTTCTGTCTCAGTCTCCCAAGAATCTGGGACTACAAGCACGTATCACCAAGACTGGCTAAGTTTTTGATTTTGTAGAGATAAGGGCTTGCTATGTTGCTCAGGCTGGTCTTGAACTCCTGAGCTCAAGCAGTCCTCTCTCCTCAGCTCCCAATTTAATTTTAAACTGCGTCCAGTCTTGTTTAAAATTAAATTAATTAAAATAAATAAAACTTAAAAATCAGTTTTTCAGTCTTATACTACTAACATTTCAAGTGTTTATTAGCCATATGTGGCTAGTGGCTACTATATTAGGCAGCTCAGAATTATAGAACATGTCTGTAAAAAAAGTTCTGTTGGACAACATTGGTCTGGATGGTTGTTAAAAAAATTTGTATGTATTTAAAATTTTTTCTTTTTTAAAAAATTTTACTCTGTAACTGTTTTTTTCTTGAGGGATGTTTTGTGACAAATTGTACCAGTTTAAAATGTTCAAGTTGATAACTCTTTTGTAAATTAAACTTTTTATTTTTCAGATATTTGTAGATACACATACAGTTGTAAGAAATAATACAGAGAGATTCCATGTACCTGTTAGCACATAAAGGGTAGAAGCCAACTGGGTGTGGTAGCTCACACCTGTAATCCTGGCACTTTGGGAGGCGGAGTCAAGAGGATTGCCTGAGTCCATAGGTTTGAGACTAACCTGGGCAACTTGACAAGACCTCGTCTCTACAATAAATAAAAAAATTAACTGGGTGTGTTGTCACGCATCAGTAGTTCCAGCTACTTGGAAGGCCGAGATGGAAGGATTGCATGAGCCTAGCAGGTCGAGGCTGCAGTGGCCATGAACATGCCACTGCACTCCAGCCTGGGTAACAGAGTGAGACCCCAACTCAAAAAAAATAAAAAGGGTGGAAGCCTTGCGAAGTTATAGTATAATATCACAACCAGGAAACCGATGTGGATACAGTCAAGATACAGAACATTTCTATCACCACAAGGAGCCTTTGTCGTTCCCTTTACACCCATGTGGTCTTCCTTCCAGCTCACAACTTCTCCTTGACTACTGGCAATCACTAATCTGTTCTCCATTTCTATTTAAAAATTTTAAGAATGTTATAGAAGTGGAATTATGTAGTATGTAATCTTATGGGATTGACTTTTCCTATTCAGCATAATTCTCTGGAGAGCCTTCAGGTTGTACTGTCTGTCACTTTTTTGGTTTTTTTTTTTCCTATTATTGAATAGTATTCCATGGTGTGAATGTACCATGGGTTATATAACCATTCACTTGTTGAAGGTTACCTGGGTTTTTCCCAGTTTTTGGTTACTATAAATAAAATTGCCTTAAATATTTGTGTACAGATGTTTATGTAAACATAAAATTTTCTTTCTCTGGGATAAATGCCCAAGAATACAATCACTGAGTAATACAGTAGTTGTACAAGGGTGGTTCCCCAGAAAACTCCTAATTCCAAAAAATTGTGTATTTATTCCTGCATGTTTACACTTCAGTCACCTTCAGAGTACTCTCCGTTTGATGCAGTACACCTATCAAGATGCTTTTGCACTGCTCAGAAAAGTTTTTGAACTAGTTGATTTTGATGCCTTTTAGTGCTGCTGCATTTTTTTTGTTTCACCTCTTCCACACTGGCAAAATGTTTCCCTTTGAGGACTTTCTTCATCTGGGGAAACAAAAGTCACTTAGGGCAAGACTGGGTAAATAGGGAGGGTGGGGCACGGGAGTCATGCCATTTTTGGTCAAAAATTTCTGAACACTTAGGTGTCGGCAGGTGTGCTTGTAAATCCGTCATGAAATGGGAAAACGTGTTGAAAGGATCTCCAAAAACAATAAATTAACCGAAGCCGAACACAGCCTCTCACAACGTTAGCTGGTACACTGATGCCAATGTGTTCCTAGAACACTTACCTAGTGGGGGTTTGGGGGAGAAACCTATATTACAAGGGACCTGCCCTCCAAAAGATACTTGCTAGTTTCTTTGGATTCTCCCCTGTATATTAATTTTTGTAAGAAATTGCCAAGCTGTTTTCTGGATTAGCGGTACATTTTACATTTCAACCAGCAATGAATGAATGATCTCATCTCTCTGCATCCTCACTAACTATTTAGTGGTATCACTTTGTTATGATTTCTATTGTTATAGTTTCTTGCTCATTTAGTCTTAAGGTCTTTTTCTTGAGCACCAAGTATAGCCCCATTCTCTAGGAGAGCCCTGGTGGGATCGGGGAGCAGAGTTAGGTTTGGGTGTGTGTATATCAGGTGAGACACGAGATTATTCACAGGTCTGGAGAGTTTAAAGTTAAGGAAGGAGGGGGAACCTGAGGGAGGGGAGAGAGAGTGTGAGTGAAAGGGAGAGAATATCAGTGGGACTGCTTTTATGAAGGTACATGGGTGTTATCCCTTAGGCTTTCCTGTTGTGGTTGTGGCTTGTCTAGTATAAAGAAAACACTAATGAAGGAGAAACTTACTTACATGACTCTGGTGTTGATTATTAGTTTTTTTTTTTTTTTGAGTTGGCGTCTCACTCCGTCACCCAGACTGGAGTGTAGTGGCCGCTTCTGGCCACCCGCAGCCTCAACCTGCTGGGCTCCGGCGATCCTTCCACCTCAGCCTTCCGAGTAGCTGGAACTACAGGCGTGCACTACCACGCCCGGCTAATTTTTTTGATTTACTGTAGAGATGAGGTTTTGCCTGCCCAGGCGGGTCTCGAACCCGCGGGCTCAGGCAATCCACTCACCTCAGCCTCCCAAGGTGCGGGATTACAGGCTGAACCACTGAGCCTGGCTGATTATTAGTTTTTATGATGCTCAACAGCTGTGGGGTATGTTGGGTCAGTGAGATAAATTAATGGGCTATATTGCAAATAATCATACAGGGAGGGGAAGTTTAACTTGGTCAAAGGTGACAGAGTACAACTAGTTTCAAATAAACTATGTCAGGTCTAAAATTGGATTCCAAGGCAGTAACTACAATAAATAAACTTATGATACTTTAAAATTTTAGCCAACTCTGATAAGTAAGTGGTTATGTCATTGTCATGTTTTTATTTCCCTAATGGCACATGATGTTAAATGTCTTTTCATGTGTACATTTGTCATTTGTATATCCTTTTTGGTGAAATGTCTCTTCATGTCTGTATTAATTTGCTAGGGCTGCCATAACAAATGTTTTTTCTCCACAGTTTTGGAGACTAGACGTCCAAGATCAAGTTGTTAGCATGTTTGGTTTCTTCTGAGGTCTCTCTTTTTGACTTGCAGGTGGCTATCTTGTATCCTCACACGACCTCTTTGTGCATCCAAATTTCCTCCTCTTATAGGGACAACAGTTTGATTGGATTAGAGCCTGCCCAAAGGCCTCGTTTTAACTTTATCACTTCTTTAATGGCCTTAACTCCAAATACAGTTAGTTACATTCTGAGATACTGGGAGTTAGGGCTTCAACATATATGAGTTTTGGGGATATACAATTTAGTTCATAACAGTGTCTTTTGCTTGTTTTTTAGTTGATTATTTTACTGTTGAGTTTTGAGATATTTTAATTATTTCTTAGGCACTAGTGGTTTGTTGCAGTTTGCAGTTATTTTCTCCCACTCTGCAGCCTGTCTTTTCATCCTAATAGGGTTTTTCTCACAGCAAAAGTTTTAAATTTTGATGAAGTCTGTTTCATCAAATTTTTCTTTCATGGATTGTGTTTTTTGTGTCAAGTCTGAGATCTCTTCGCGTAGCCTGAGTTCCCAAATATTTTCTTCTTCTTTTTTTTTGAGTTGGAGTCTTACTCTGTCGCCCATACTGGAGTGCAGTGGCCACTCTTGGCCACCGCAGCCTCGACCTGCTGGCTCTGGCGATCCTTCCGCCTCAGCCTTCCAAGTAGCTGGAGCTACAGGCGCGTGCTGCCAGGCCTGGCTAATTTTTTGATTTATTGTAGAGATGAGGTCTCACCAAGTTGCCTAGGCGGGTCTCGAACCCGCGGGCTCAGGCAATCCACTCACCTCAGCCCTCCCAAGGCGTGGGATTACAGGCTGAGCCACCGAACCCAGCTTTTCTTCTGTTTTTAAAAAAATTATAATTTACTTTTGACATTTAAGTTTGTGATCAATTTTGAGTTAATTTTTGCATGAGGTGTGAAAATTAAGTTGAGGTTTCTTTTCTGGGTTTTCTTGGCCTGTGGACGTCCTGCTGCTCTAGCACATTTCTTCTATTGAGTTGCTTTTATATTGTAAAAAATCAGTTGATCATGTTTGTGTTTTTATTTCCGGGTTTTCTGTACTGTTTGATTGATGTGTGTATCTTTCAGCCATTACTACACAGTCTTGATTATTATAGTTCTTGAAATTGAGTAGTTTGCTTTTTCCTAGTTTATTCATTGTTTTCAAAATTATTTTACCTATTTTATTTTATTTTTTGCCTTCTCACAGACATTTTAGAGTAACTTTGTATCTACAAAAACATTTCGCTGAGATGTTGTTAGGAATTGCATTAAATTTGTATATCAATTTGGAGAGAGTTGACACCTTTATGTGTTGAGTCTTCCAGTCCATAAATATGGCACATCTACCTATTTATTGAGATCTCATTTGATTTCTTTCATTAGTGTATTTTTCAGCATAAAAGATATTGTACATGTTTGGTTACACTGATTTCTGACCCCTCATGTCCACTTAAGGACAGCTCTCCAGCAGTTCTCTACTCTTAATTCTTATATCATCAGTTTTTGGCTCTACCAGATCTTTTATGCTAGTGATCATTTCTCCCGTCTTAAAACAAGACAGCATACTAATTTTTCTTTGGTTCCATTTTTCTTCCAGCTACTGCCCTATTTCTTTGCTTTTCTCTGTAGCAAAATGTCTAAAAAGAGTTGTGTATACTTGTTGTTCCCAATTCATTTTCTTTCTTCCTTTCTTAAATCAACTCCAGTCTGGCATATGCCCCTACCTTGTTAAGGTATTGTGACCTCTGTATTGTTAAACTGATGGTCAACTTGCAGCCCCCATCCTTCCTGACTTTTCAGTAGCATTAATGTAGCTGATTTCTCCTTGATAAACTTTTCTGTACTTCAGGGAAATACAAATGCAAGGTGAAATTTGGTATCCATTGAATCTCTCCAAATTAAGAAGTCTGGTAAATCAATTTTTTTTTTTTTTTTTTAGAAAGCAGGATTTATTGAGAGGACAGAAAAGCTCCCATAGTGGTAGGGGACCCGAGAGGGTTGCCCTGGTAAATCGTTTTAAGTGTAGTGAAAGGAAAACTCATATGTTGCTAGTGAGAATATAAATTGGTACTGCCACCTTGGAAGACAGTAAAGTTGAAGATAGAAAGTTGAAGACTTTTCATCCAAAAGTTCCATTACTAGGGGCTTGATCTTGAGAAACTTTCACAGATGTGATCTGTATGAGATTATTCATTGTAGTATGATTTATAGTAGCAAAAAGTGTAAGCTACCTATTTCTTAGCAGGAGCTCCAAATTCACCGTTGAAATTTAATTGCTATTGTGAAGATGATAAGAGGTGATTAAACCATGAGGGCTTTGCCCTTGTGAATGAATTAATGCCCTTTTCAAGGGAGTAGGTTTGTTATTCAGGAGTAAGCTGTTATAAAAGCAAGTCCGGCCCTCTCTTGTTTGCTTTCTTGCCCTTCTACTTTCTGCCAGGGGATGATACCCCAAAAAGACCTTTACCAGATGGGAGTCCCTTGACCTTGGACTTCCTAGCCTTCAGAACTGTAAGAAATGAATTTCATGTATATATATGTATATGTATATATCCCATTCTGTGGTACAGTATTCTGTTATAGCAACACAAAGTGGACTAAGTAGGGGAATGTATGCAGCTTATTCATGTAATGAATTACCATTTAGCAATTGGACTGAATAAACTAGAGCTACATGAATCAGCACAGATAAATCTCAAAAACAATGTTAAGTGAAATATGCTAGGTATGAAAGGATAAGTATTTTATATTTGTGTACAACAGGGTATTAAGTGGGACTTGTTTTAGCATTTTCCCTAAGCTCAGGACAGTAGCTGATAAAGGATCTCTGTATTATAAAGTGAGGTGTTGAACTTGCTGGAAAGTGGCCATATTCGTCCTGGAACTTTAGCGCCTCCAGCTATACAAGATAGAGTTTAATGTGAGTAGAGGTTCTTTGGACAGTTATCAACCCAAGAGGGAGTGCTGTAGTCTTTATATTGTCCTCCCTGTGAGTGGAAAACAATTTCTCTGAGAGATTGGGGAACTTCTCAGGAGAGAAATTTCTTTAGCCTGCTGGGTTGCAAAAAATAGGCTTCCCTGGGATGTTACTTGAGTGTTGGATTTGGGTCCCCTGAAGTTATAGAAGGCTCAGAGACTAGGGCCTGCTGCTACATTCCTGAAGAAGCATAAACTTAAGACATATGTAAAATAGCTTTGCACTGTGTATCCAGTGATATTGAGTCAGTGGTGTTTCCTTTGGGCCATGTACCACTTTAGAGACTAGATAGTCTAGACCAGCAGTTCCCAACCTTTTTGGCATCAGGGACTGGTTTCCTGGAAGACAGTTTTTCCATGGATGGGGGTGGCGTAATTATCAGGCATTAGATTCTCATAAGAATCTTACAATCTAGATTCCTTGGCATGCACAGTTCACAATAAGGTTCATACTCTATGAGAATCTAATGCCGCCTCTAATCTGACAGATCGCAGAGCTCCACTTGCCTGCCGCTCACCTCCTGCAGTGCGTCTGGGTTCCTAACAGGCCGTGGACCAATCCAGGTCTGTGGCCTGGGGGTTGGGTCTAGGTCTAGGTCTAGAGCATTCTTGAAAGAAACTTACCAAAGAGAGTTGCCTACTCAACAGAAGCAACCCCAGGTATGTACCACTAGAGGAGGAGTTTTAAGAAGTAAGCTGGAGAATGTCTCTTCTGTACCAGAGAATGAAATATAACTGGACAATGGTAAATATGGTCAAAACAGATTTTATTTAGGAACTGTTGCAGTTGGAGAAAAGATACCTCATTATAGAATTGGGTTCATTTCTGAATACAGCAAAGCCAGATAGGGATTTATAGTCACTAACAGAATGAGGAGTGTTAGTGGATGGGAACTTACCACGAGGAGACATTAAGGGTGAGGGATTGTTTCTAAACTGACTTAACAGGATTCTTTTAAAAACCGGGCTATGCAGGTTTAACAAGGACAGTAGCCAAAGTCAAGCAAGGTCTAGTCTAGAAAAGGGCTCCGAGGAGTTTCACTAAAGTCTGATTGAGTAGAGAATCTTTGTCAGTCCCCACAAGATGAATTTCAGAACTCTCAAAATGCACCATGAGAGAAAGCCCAAGGTTAGATTTCTACCATGATTGAGGATGTCTGATAACCAAGAGAAAACTACCAACAGCACCATGTTATGTGTACTTTGTCTCTTCTCACTTCTCCACCCTTATTCCCATCCTATGGTTGGCAGAATAATGGTCCCCCCAAGATAGAAGGTCCTCATCCATGGAACCTATAAATATCACTTCATAAGGAAAAATAATCTTTGCATATATGATTGAATTAGTGATCTTGAGTTGGGGAGATTATCTTGACTATCTTGATCCTAAATGCAATCACATATATCCATATGAGAGGGAAGCAGAGGAAGATTTGAATACACACATAGAGGAAAAGGTGATGTGAAGACAGCAGAGAGAGTTTCAAAGACATTGGTCGTGAATATTGGAGTGGTATGGCCACAAGCCAAGGAATGCCAGCACTTACTAGAACTGCTCGGAGAGGCAAGGGAAAAATGCTCCCCCAGAGCCTCTGGAAAGGGCAAGGAGTGTGACCCTGCTGACACCTTTACTTCAGCCCAGTGATAATGATTTAGGCCTCCAGAATTGTAAGATATTGAATTTGTGTTGTTTTAAACCATTAAGTTTGTGGTAATTTATTACAGCAGCATTTGAAACTAGCACTTATACCATCATACAATACTGTACACATATGAAGGGTCTTCAGAAAGTTCATGGAAAATGTGCATTATAAAAAAACTGCATGGATGTCACAAAAAATTTTTTTAACAAAATAAGCTCATACAGACTTGTTATAACATGTGTGAACAGGATCTAATTTGAGGCACTAAGAAGAAGGATAAGACATCAGTTTGAAAGAGCCCCTATCAGAGCAACGTGGATTCTGCTAAAATTGAAGCAAGAACAAACATCAAATTTATGGTGAGCCTTGGGTAGAAGAGTGGTGAAATCATGATAATTTAGGAGAAGTTTATGGAGACAATGCTCCCCCCAAAATTAGCAGTTTACAAATGGATAACTTGTTTTAAGAAGGGACATGATGATGTTGAAGCTCACAGCAGCAGGCCATCCACATCAACTTGAGTAAAAAGTTCATCTTATTGGTGCCCTGATTGAATAGGGCTTATAGGGCCTATGATTAACAGCAGAAACAATAGCCAACACCATAGACATCTCAGTAGCAACACCATGGACTTCTTGGTTGATTCAGCTTACACAATTCTGACTGAAAAATTAAAGTTGAACAAACTTTTCATTCATTTGGTACCCAAAGCATTGTATCCAGAACAGCAGCGGACAAGAGCAGGGCTTTCAATGGAATTTTTATCTTTTTCTTTTTTTTTCTTTTTTTTTTTTGAGTTGGAGTCTCACTCTGTTGCCCAGACTGGAGTGCAGTGGCTGCTCCCAGCCACCGCAGCCTCAACCTGCTGGGCTCCGACGATCCTTCCACCTCAGCCTTCCAAGTAGCTGGAACTACAGGCGTGCGCTACCATACCTGGCTAATTTTTTGATTTATTGTAGAGTTGAGGTCTCACCACATTAAGTTGCCCAGGCGGGTCTCAAACCCGCGGGCCCAGGCAATCCACTCACCTCAGCCTCCCAAGGCGCGGGATTACAGGCTGAGCCACCTAGCCTGGCCTCAATGGAATTTTTAAATGAGTAGGATCAAGATTCTGGAACATTTTTTTGAAGAGTTTTAGCAAGAATTGAAACATGGTACCAATATAATTCTGAAGGCAAAGCACAATCAAAGCATTGGCTACTAAGAGGTGGAAGTAGTCTAGTTAAAGCAAAAGTGGACTGGTCAAGAGCAAAGGTCGTGGCAACAGATTTTTGGAGTACTCAAAGTGTTTTGCTTGTTGACTTTCTGGAAGTTCAAGAGCAATAACATCTGTTTATTGTGAGAGTGTTTTGAAAGTTAGCCAAAGCTTTAGAAGAAAAACAACTGGGAAAATGTCTCTAGAGTTCTTCTCTACCACAACAGTGCTCTTGCTCATTCCTCTAATCAGCTGAGGACAATTTTGGGAAAGTTTTGATGAGAAATCATTGCGTCCATTTTACAGTTTTGATTTGTCTCCTTCTAATTTCTTTTTGTTTCCTAGTTTTGTTTTGTTGTTTTTTTTTTTTTGAGTCGGAGTCTCACTCTGTCTCCCAGGCTGTAGTGCAGTGGCATGCTCACCACAGCCACCACAGCCTCAGCCTGCTGGATTCAGGAGATCCTTCTGCTTCAGCCTTCCAAGTAGCTGGGACCACAGGCACGCGCCACTACACCCAGTTAATTTTTTGATTTATTGTAGAGATGAGGTCTTTCCATGTTGCCCAGTCTGGTCTCGAACCTGTGAACTCAGGCAGTTCTCTTGCCTCAACCTCCCAAAGTGCTGGGATTACAAGCGTGGGCCACCATGCCCAGCCTGTTTCCTAATCTCAAAAAATTGTTAAAGGGCACACATTTTTCTTCAGAGAATAATGTAAAAAAGACTTCATTGGTATGGTTAAATTTCCAGAACCCAGTTCTTTAGTGATGGACTAAGTGTCTGATATTGTTTACAAAAGCGTCTTGAACTTGATGGAGCTTGCATTTAGACATAACGTTTATATTTTTAATTTTTATCTTTTAATTCAATTTTTTTCACATCTTTTGAAGTCCCATTGTACTTCTCAGTTTACAGTGGGGCTGCATCATGGTAAACTCATTGTAAGTCGAAAATATCCTAAGTCAGAAATGCAGTTACTACCCTGATAAATTCATCATAAAGTCAAAAAATTGTAAATTATCTTTGAGTCCGGATGCTCCTCCACTTAGGATGGGCATTACATTCTAATAAACCTGTTGAAAAGTTGTTAAGTTGAACCATTCTAACTCATCTGTAGTTTTTTTGCATAGCAATGGATAGCATGGATTTTTTGCATAGCACGGGTGATAGGTTAGTTAACAGCCTGAGAGAAACAAGGAAGGATGTGGTGACATTTGAATTGTGAATTGAATAGCGATTTATAAAAGTTTGCCTGAGCCTGAGATGGGGTGCGTCTTCTAACTAACTTGAGCGAAGATGCTGAGGTTTTAAAGTTCCTGACTTCTTGGAATGGCTGGTGTTCATCTCTGTGTGGGATATGTGGAAGGGAATGGTGGGTACTAATGCTGGGAAAATAATTTGGAATCAGTTCATGAAGGATTTTGTGTGGTTGCTGAAGTGTTCTCCATTTATCCTGTACATGATTTTAAGTAAGGGAGTGATAGGAACAATAATGCAGATAGACCATTGAGAGAATATTGATACAGAGGAAGGGCTGATAAAATTTGTTTTCAGAAAGAATTGGTGAGACTTGGAGAACACTTGAGGCTTTGGGATAAAGAGTCAAGGATGAATGAGTTTCAGCTTTGACATTTTGATAATTAGAAATGCCTTCTAATAAATAACACAGAAAAGGAGGAAGAATAAATTGTGGAAGTGGTGAGAAAGAAAAAACAATCATTAGGTGATCCTTTAAAATTGCATGTCCTCGCACACAACTCCCCGATTGATCTTTATTGCCTACTGATCTAGATGACTAAATGCCTTTGTTTATTCTCTATTGAAATAGGATTTTTGCATTTCTTCTAAGAGATTGTTTACAATACTTTGTGGGACTTTCATCTGTGTTTCTTTGCCATCCAATTGTATTTTGGTAATTGAACTTAAATAATGTAATTTACATGTATACTTGACTCATACATTGAAAAAAAAAAGGCTTAAAATGCTGATAAGGTACGTCCTTGGAATTTTCCAGAATCATTTTGAGTCTGTCCTAGTTTCCTGGGACCTAGTTGGAAATGTGGCCAGGACTTGAGTGTGGGCTGCTGGTAAGAACAACTGGCCTGTGATGGGCAAGGAGGAAAAGAGGAGGAGGGAAGGTGACTTTCATAAGATTATCTGTCAAGGCCAGGGATGGTGGCTCACGTCTGTAATCCCAGCACTTTGGGAGACCTAGGTGGGAGCATTGCTTAAGCCCAGGAGTTCGAGGTCAGCCTGGGCAACATAGCAAGACCCTGTCTCTAGGAAAAAAAAGAAAAAAAAAAAAATTATCTGTCCAACTAGGAGATGTATGAAACAATGCTAGTCAGAATCTTTGGAGGATAAAATTGAGAATCTCAAGTACAATAATAATTTGGAAATCTTCTATAATGCAAAGGGTGGGCATTTTAATTTGTATACAGTGTTATTCATTCTCTGGAATACATTTGAATAAGAATGATTTAACAATTTTATATATAATGGAGTAACATTAAGAACATTGCCTATTGAAAATAGATGAAAAACAGGAGAATAACAATGTATTCTCATTGTTTTTTCCAGTAATTTGGTGTTTTGGGCAACATCATAGGCCATGAAAATGAAAAAAACATTTATTTTCAGGAGATTTGATTATATTCTTATACTATTCAAAAAGATCATACAAAAATCAGAGATTATATTTTAACATTATAACCAAATGTAAGATAAATCTGTGAACATCGGTAGTAAAACCATATTCTGGTTATAACCAGTTCCAGAATACAACAGAAATGGTTTATGTAGATTCATTTGCATACATTTACCAAAATAAATAACTCAGAATTGTTTTAGTCAACCCTAAAATTTTAGTGGCTGGCTGGGTGCAGTGGCACATGCCTATAGTCTCAACTGCATGAGAGGCAGAGGCAGGAGGATCACTTGAACCCAGCAGTTTGAGACTGTAGTGTGCGATGATCACACTTGTGGCCAACCATCACATTCCAGTGTGGCAAAATAGTGAGACCCCATCTCTTAAAAAAAAGTAGCTCATGCTGCATATATATTGTGGGTTGGATAGTAGCTACTCTGGGACCCAGAATGACTGAGTACCCTTTATTCTCTAGAAGTTTGCCAGTTTTTATGGCAGATGGAAAGAGATGGGGGATTGCGTACTGGCTAATAAACTTGGTCTCTGAAAGCAGCCGGTCCCTTTTATTCATATTCAACTGGTTAAAGATCACCTGGTCAATCACTTGGACACACTTATCTTCCAGAGGGCCAAGGATATACAATCTATGTGACTGAGAAGAGAACTGATAATATTTTATGAATAGTACTATTAATTGCAGAACTATTTAAATATAAAAACAAACCAAAAAAGCCCAAGGAAAAGATTAATATATGTGATTATAAAGAATATGATCTCAGCCGGGCTTGGTGGCTCATCCTGTAATCCCGCGCTTTGGGGGGCTGAGGTGAGTGGATTGCCTGAGCCCGCGGGTTCGAGACCCACCTGGGCAACTTGGCAAGACCTCATCTCTACAATAAATAAAAAAATCAGCCGGGCATGGTAGCACATGCCTGTAATTCCTGCTACTTGGAAGGCTGAGGCGGAAGGATCACCGGAGCCCAGCAGGTCGAGGCTGCAGTCTCACTCTGTTCCCCCCCAGAGTGAGACTCCAACTCAAAAAAAAAGAATATGATCTCTTGAATTATATTGAAAGCATAAATCAACAATCCTAAAAATGGAACCGAAGTCTTGAGAACAGATAATATTTAATCTTATATATACATAAAATTCTAATTCATATATTTAAACAAACGAGTTTCAGGATTCAAGTTCAATAAAATGGCCAAAGGATATGAACAGAATTCTCAACGACGAAATAGAATGGGAAAATATATTTAAAGTTCAAGTTGTGAGTATTACTTACATTATTTAAATAAGGGAGAATTTAAAAATAATACCCAGTGCCATTGAGTTTATGGAGAAATAGCTGATCACATATTGCTGATGGGATTATAAGTATGATCTTTTTACAAAACAACTTAGATAACGTGTCAAGAACCATAATATTTATACCTTTTAATTTAAGAATCACTTTCCAGGAAGTTTACCACAGTAAAAAAAAAGAAAAGGAAATATTAAAGGTTAAAGTATTTTTCAACAGTGAGGAAAAACCCATGCATTTATTCTTTCATTTCATTTAAGGGCACCAGTATTATGTCAGGCTCTGTCCTAAGCACTGAGAGTACACAAATGATTAAGATAGGGTTCCTGCCCTGTCTTAGCTTAAAGTCTAATGGTGAAGACATAGACGAGTAATGTCCAAGAAACAGCATCTGTGTTTAGTTAGGATATGTAAGAATACTGTAAATGTTCAGCAATTAGGAAATGTTTCACAACATTTTGATAGGTTGGTATATACAGTGGTTCAAAGCAGTACTTTAAAAAACTCTGTGTCATGGCATGAGGAAATGTAAAAGGGAAGAATATAAAGTAATGTGAGTACTGTGATCGTAGACTGCATAAAAATATACAAACTTCTGGGCAAATAAAGATTGTATAGCAGTGTTGAAAGGTATTTCCGAAAAATAAGACTGGATTACAAACACTTCCTCCTCAGAACACGTAACTCCAGTCTAATAATGAGAAAAACATCAGACAAATCCCAGTTGAGAGTCATTCTACAAAATACCTGATTAGTTGTTCTCAAAACTGTCAAGGCCATCAAAAACAAGGAAGGTTGAGCAAGTGTCACAGCCAGGCAGAGCCTAGGGAGCCATGACATCGAAATGTCATGTGGTATCCTGGATGCAATCTTGGAACAGAAAAAGGTCATTTCATAAAAACAAAGGGACTCTGAATAAAGTATGGACTTCAGTTAATAACGTATCAATAATGAATGTGTCATTCTGTTGGATGTTATTAACAGGAAGACTGGGTATAGGGAATGTGAGGACTATTGTCTTCACATTGTTTTTGTAAATCTAAAGTTCTGAAAAATAAAGTATATTTTTAAGAAGGTAGGAAGGGGAGAAACATAGACATATGCTTAAATGCTCCTCCAGTGTTTGTAGAAAGAAAAGTATGTCAAATTTATATATATTGCTATAAATACACATGTATATGTATATATATAAATTAATGCCAGAAGGAAATGAGGTGAAAATCAGTTTTTAAAAAAGCTAGATGCCGGGCTCGGTGGCTCAGCCTGTAATCCCGCACCTTTGGGAGGCTGAGGTGAGTGGATTGCCTGAGCCCGCGGGTTCGAGACCCGTCTGGG
Source organism: Tarsius wallacei (assembly GCA_963574415.1). Lineage (NCBI taxonomy): Eukaryota > Metazoa > Chordata > Mammalia > Primates > Tarsiidae > Tarsius > Tarsius wallacei. The sequence goes on from CAUYQG010154043.1 coordinate 28,683, forward strand.
CAAGCGAGACCTCATCTCTACAAGAAATCAAAAAATCAGCCAGACATGGTAGCGCGCGCCTGTAGTTCCAGCTACTTGGAAGGCTGAGGCGGAAGGATCGCCGGAGCTCAGCAGGTCGAGGCTGCGGTGGCCAGGAGCGGCCACTGCACTCCAGTCTGGGCAACAGAGTGAGACTCCAACTCAAAAAAAAAAAAAAAAAAAAAAGCTAGAGGTTGATATTTTCCTAGCTTAAAGATTTCCTTTACTGTCATCATGTCAGACTTTCTTGTTGGAAGCAAGGTTAATTTGATTGGATTGAGGCAGTGATGGTCCAACATAATAAAGAGAAGCTGCCTCAAGTTGGCTTCTTGTTTATCAGAACCCATGTTCTCACACTGTTAGCCAGGGGTTGGGAACCACAACAGAATACATGCTATATAAGGAACCTGGTGTTAATGGAAAACATTGATTTGAAATATTTCCATTATATATTCCCAATTAACGAAATCATTTTTGTCCAGTCTTTCCTTAAAGATGGTGCATCAAAGAAAGATAATATGTGCGTATTCTCGCTCATGTGGAAGCTGAGAAAGTTGATCTCAGTAGAGTGGAGTAGTGATTACTAGAGTCAGGGAATGGGGATAGCTGAAGGTTGGTTAATAAATAAAAAAGTACAGTAAGAGTCAGAGAATAAGTCCTGTGTTCTACAGCACTGTAGGGTGACTATAATTAACAACAATTTATTGTATATTTTCAAATAGCTACAAGGGTGAATTTTTAATGTTCCCTACAAAAAGAAATGATACATTTGAGGTGATGAATATGCTAATTACCCCACTTTGATCATTGCATTTTGTATATATGTATTGAAATATCACACTATACCCAATAAATATGTACAATAATTATGTGTCAATTAAAAATAATAAGAACAAAGAAAAGGATCATGTACAAGTATATTAGGAAAGGCTTCTATCTTGAGTGTAATGCCATCTGCTGGTGCTGTTAACTAATTACATTTTAAAAGAAAGTTATTTTATACTTCTGTAGGGGCAAATGGTTTTTCTTGCCATTTATTGTTTACTTGGTTAATATGTTTTATGTTTATTCTGTCTTTTTATTATAAACAATAAATATTCCTTTTAAAAAATCCTTATGATATTTGTAAAATTTAGTTCATTACTACCTTAAGTTTTCCTTGTCAAATTTTTTTGGCCTATTTTTATGGCTGTGATAAAATGTCTTTTTTCTGCAAATGTAATTTGGGGCAAAATAATTTTTTTTAAAGAGCTTTATATGTGTGCTTTTTGTTTGTTTCATTTTAAGCAGGTCTCACATTTGGTTCATCAGTGTTAGGTAGGACTTAAGAATGAATCAAGTACCCCTAGATACCCTTTTTCCTTTTCTATCTTCTTGATAACAACACTTCATAGTGCTCTAAAATCATCTTATAAATTTAATAGAATTAAATTTGTATGTGCTTTAGAAATTTTTTGAATGTTTTTTTTTCTCTCTTTGGTTTAGAAATGCATTTATTTAACTATTTGAGAATTACAGTGTCTTTTCATTTACAGAGGGTGCCAAAAAATGTATGTACATTTTAAGAAAGGAAAAACTGTATTAAAATTGTAATACTTGAGCAACCCCTTCGGGTCCTCTCCCACTGTGGGAGCTTTTCTGTCCTCTTAATAAATCCTGCTTTCTTAAAAAAAAAAATTGTAATACTCAATATGTACTGATAACAAAAGATGAATACAAGTCACGTTTGACTTCTGCAGTTGCAAATTGTTCAAAGTTATGGCAAACATCTCTTAACATCTCTTAAAATGTGTATACATTTTTTTCTCCCTGGTGTATATCTGTCGTCGTATTTTTTTCTCTTTGGATTGTCTTTATATCCTTTGTCTGTTTTTCAAATGTGTTATTCGTGCTCTTCTCAGAGCATTTTTTACTTTAGATTATTAGTGCCAGTATTCTTTATATTTAAATCTTTGGTCTGGAAGTTAATCTGATCTAAGGAGTGTGAGTGTAGGAGGGGCCCATGAGCAGATCTGATCCTGGCAGCAGGGAGGCACATCTGTGACCAGAGTCTGGGAAGTTAATCTTCAATAACTTTGTTTTGCCGTAACACCCAGGAGAGTCCTGGAGCTGTTTTGAACAAGTTGCTGGGACCTGGTGAGCACCAGGCATGCAACCAGAGCCTCCAGGACAGTCAGGAGAGCCCAGGGGGGAAAAGACTTCCCAAGAACAGGAGACCATATTTTTCTCTCCAGGAGAATCATATGAAGGGTATCTGTGTGTTCTTGGGGAGCCTGGGGAACCTGGGAAGCCCTCACTTTGGAGGGTGCTGCCCTGAGTTCTGCTGTGTGGGACATATTTCAGTACACCTGCCATTAAAGGAAGTTTATATCCTTGACTGTATTTGTCAGTATCTTTGCATCAAGCACATCATGCTCCCATGTTGGAGCCTGCTGAATCTTTTTCCCAAATGGCTAATTGTTCATTAATACCATTTGTAGAATAATGTCTTTCCCTTCTGATTCTAATTCTCATCTTGCAAGCTCTATTCCATTGCCCTGTTTATTACAGCACTACCTTACTTTGACATTGGTTTGCTTTCTAATATATTATAATTGCTGATAGAGCAAGTCCCTTCCATTACCCTTTCAGAATATTCCCGAACTTAACTATACCTGCATGTTTGTTCTTTCAGATATACCCTATCATAGTACTGATTCTAGGAAAACTTTTTCTGATGAGTACTTGTATTTGGTTGGCAATAAAAAAGTATTGAGCCACAGAGGGTTCTTTAGTCAGTGCTGCCTCTCTCTTTTTAAAAATAAGTATAAATTAAATATTTACGAGGTCTGGAAAGACACTTTCTGTACTTATACAACAATTCTGACACTAAATGGGTTTTTTTTCCATACCAAGCAATTCTGCTACGTGTACACTAACTGGCTGCTTACAATTCAATGTAATTTTGATATTAGATACCTGGGATTAGCACAGACCCCACAGGTCAAGGACTCAGTCCCACAAGACTGCCTCCACTTCAGATGCCAATCACAGGTCAGACCTTCAGTACTTCTGACTGACCAGCTATAAATTGGATTCCAGTGACTCCCTCCTTGCTTTTCATAATTTGCAAGGGAAACACTTATGTTTACCAGTTTATTATAAATAATACAACTCAGGAACAGCCAGCCGAAAGAGATGCATAGGGCAAGGTGTGGGGGCTGTGCAGAGCTTCCATGCCCTCTCTAGGAGCGCCCCTCTCTCTGGGCCTTAATGTGTTTACCATTCCAGAAGCTAGTCAAATCTCATCATTCAGTTTTCATAGAGCTTAATCTCCAGCAATGCATTCTCCTTTCTGGAGGTTAGTAAATGGAACTGAAATTTCTAACTCTAATCACTTGGTGGTTCTGGTGACCAGCACCATCCTGAGGCTATATAGGATACTCCCAAGTCAGTTCATTAGCTGATTACTTTGTTGTAATCAAAAGGGGCCTCTAATAACAAAAAATACTCCTATCAAGAAATTCCAAGCATTTTAGGAGTCTTGTGCCAGGAACCTGGGACAAAGACCCAGTATACTACTTATTGTTATGCCACAATAGGTCTAGCACTTTAAAAAGTTAACTAATTTGCACATAGACACATAGGCAAATAGTTTATTGGCTGTATAATTTCACCAGGACATATGAATGAACATGTATTATGGCATCTATCATCTTGATGTATAAACCAGTGTTTGCGCTATACCTGTTGTATTAGTGTGAGTCATGTCATGTTGATTTCTCTTAGCAGCAGTGTTAATAGCAGTTGAGTTTATCTCAGCTCTTCTCATTCCTGTCTACTATTTTAGTAGCAGATTTTGAAGGTAATTTCTCTTCCAATTATCTTCAAAGCCAGGGCTGTAAAAACTTTTAGCTATCAATTAGTTACATTAAGAATCTTACAAGTGGCTATAATTTCTTTACCATAATATATAAAATTATTGTATGCCATTCTTGGAAATAATGTGGAGGGCTTCTAATCTGGAAATTTCTGAACTATTTTAGAAAGCAGCTGAATCATTTTTTAACAAAGAAATCTTGTTTAAAATCCAATGTTTAAAACATTTAATTGGGAGGCCATTAGGGTGAGATGGCACCAGTCAGTGCTTTGCATTCCTACATAAGCAAACTAAAATCTAATTCAATGAAAACAGTAAAGTGAAATTAAACTTTATAAATAAAAAAAAGGTAGACTAACTTTTAAATAGGGACTTTGATAATTAGAAACTACTGACTCACTATCCTCTAATTTGGAATGGTCTACCAGATCATGCTCAAATAAGGGAGACACCTAGTTGTAGCTAATCAAGTAATTACCTTGCTTCTGAGTTCAGCCTGTTCAAACACTCCACTCACACTTAAAGCTGAGCTCTTAGAACCTCTTCTGGTTCTAAGTGCTGCCCAATTCGTGAGTTGTTCTTTGCTCAGATAAACTATGCTAAATGCTGTTTATTCAAAGTTTTTCTTTTGATACCCAGTATTTAAAAACAAATAACAAAGTGCTTTGTTTAAGAAGGGAATGGATGTGTTGGGTTTGAAACCTTTGGTCTCTTTCATTCTTCCCTCCTGCTGGTTTTTGATGAAATATGAAAATGTCAGTATCTCAAGTAGTTGATTTCCTATTGCCTATCTTATCATTCTTTGCTTTTTACAAATGAGACAAATAGTTAATTAGACTCTTTAACATTTTAAAATTCTGTACATTTTCTGTGCTGTTAATAGGAACAAAGAAGCAATGTAATTGCTATTCTACCAAGGAAAGTAATACTAATTTTAAAAAACCATGTAGGTCACTGTAACTTTTAAGAATACAGTAATTCCATTAGAAGGAGCTTGATAGAATAGAAAAAGTCCTTGAAAGTCTGCCACTTTCTTGTCTAGATTACACCTTGCAAGTCAATTAACTGATGTAGGGCACAGGTCTCTCATTTGTCTCATTTGTAAAAAGCAAAGAATGATAAGATAGGCAATAGGAAATCAACTACTTGAGATACTGACATTTTCATATTTCATCAAAAACCAGCAGGAGGGAAGAATGAAAGAGACCAAAGG
>CAUYQG010154048.1:0-18083 GCA_963574415.1 Tarsius wallacei
CTTCCAAGTAGCTGGAACTACAGGCGCGCGCTACCATGCCCGGCTAATTTTTTGATTTATTGTAGAGATGAGGTCTTGCTTGCCCAGACGGGTCTCGAACCCGCAGGCTCAGGCAATCCACTCACCTCAGCCTCCCAAAGGTGCGGGATTACAGGTTGAGCCACCGAGCCCGGCTCTTTGAATTTTTAGACTGTCTTGGTCTGCCCTACAAATTCCAGACTCCCCACCCCCACAATTATATGAACCAATTACTTTAAATCACACTCTTGGAATACTGCTTAGGATATAGTTCATGCTAAAAACAAATTAGGATGCAAACATATATTTTGGGGAGCCACCATTCAACTCACTAAACCTTGGAAATCACTTTATTGTTTGTTTTGTTTTTGTTTTTTCATTTTTGTTTTAGTGAATAAATTGAATTCTCAGTAATAATGTTCTGATTTTACTCATGAGAAGAGCATAGTTCTTACTTAAAATTTTATCTATATTGCATTTTTTTGTGGTTCACATTCCCTTAATTTTCCACATTTAAAAATCATCTGTTTTCTAAGGGAGAGTGAAAAGATGTCAATGTCAGCAGATTCTGACACTTATTTGTTTGTTAACACAAGGGCTTTCAAAAGCCACCCTCTTGACTCCTATTCTGTCCATAGAGTACATATGATACTGATAATACGCCTTTAATTTTCCTCCAAAACTACTTAAATTTTTGGCTAACAAAGGCATACAAAAAAGTTGAGTAACATGTTTATATTATAAATTAGGTAAAAAAATTAGGAAGATAATAAACACTGTGAGCATTGGCTGCTGTATTCAAGGGTATCCAGATAGGGATTCTGTTTTCCTGTCTTAATGGAGAATTGCTTTTGTGACTGTAGGAGGTCCTGATGTTTGCAAACCTTCTTCTAAGTGAAGTGCACGGGTGATTTTATAAGATCGTCTTTGATGGATATGGAAGCCCTAAAAATCACTTGTACCGCAGCAAGACTGGAGCTTTCCAGATGTTCTCCAACCTTCTCCTGCTCCCACAGTGTCACTACGGGATGTGGCCCTCCCAAGTCCTCCAGGGCCAGACAAGGCTGGCCTGCGGTGCTCCTTCTCTCTGTGGCCACCTTGCTTGTGATGATGTTCTGTATTGTTTGAAGTGAATTCACGTGCAAGTCTGGGAGAAGAGGGTCTCACTTACTCCCGATCACCCCCCCCCAAACTCTGTCTTTACCCCCACAGAAACAACGTCTTCGTGGGCGGCCCTCATTTTTCTCGATTTTCTCTGTTCATGCATAAACACAAACATCGATGGGAGGGAACTAAGGATCCAGAAATTGGGAATCTGATTAAATCATGCAATAAGCATGGTTATGGATTATAACTCAGGCTTTTATGGAGGAAAGTTTATTATCTCCCATTCTTCTCCCACATTCTGGGCTTCCGTGATAATTAAGCTGATGAGTATGAAAAGAACTGTGCAAACGTCTTTGAAGAAAATGGCACAAAGGCTCACACAAGGGGATTTTACATGGTCAGAAAATGGCTCAGGAAAGTCTTTGAAAGGGACCAGTTGCCAATCATGGATAAACAGCGTGGTACAGAACATTCCACAGGAACAGTGAGACTGAACTTCAGATGTTTAACCCTCAAGGCAGGAAGTCTGGACTTAATTTGAACTGACTTTGCCATCTGAAATTTATATAGAAATGCCAAAAGGAATTTGGAGATTAACCTGTTTCCTTGGTGAACGTGGCAAACTTATGAACAAACCCCATCTATATTGTGTCATTCTTTCATCAAATCATCCATAAAATTTTACTGAGTCCCCCAATCACTTGCCAAACTGTGGGCTGAACACTGAAAACATGGTTGCTGAGATGGTACTTTTGGTGTTGTCGTTTATAATTTCTCCAGCCATAGTCACCCTGCACATCCAAGTGCAGTTGGAAAAATCAGTATATCTGTGGGGAAACAGAAATGACCCACACAGTGGAGAGTCTTCAGAAACTGTGACCTAAAGTTCTGAGCCTCATTGGAGAGATTGAGTCCCAAATAAAAGCCCAGACATTTCGGCAAGTATGTGAGAGCAGAGGGAGTGAGAGCAGCTGAAGAATAAGTTTGAAGACTTGAAGGGCTCCCAAATGTCTAGGAACCAGTAGAAGAAGCAGAATCAAAGTAGAAATGGCTGTGATACTTGAGTAAATCAAGAAAAAGGTTGTCAAATGTAGTCAAAATTTAGAACACACCAGCCAGGTGCGTTGGCTCACATCTGTAATTACAGCACTTTGGGAGGCAGAGGTTGGGAGGACTGCTTGAGCCCAGGGATTCGAGACCAGTCTGGGCAACATAGTGAGACCTCATCTCTACAAAAAAATAAAAAAAAATTAGCCAGACATGGTGGCGTGTGCCTGTAGTCCCAGCTACTTGGGAGGCTGAGGTGGAAGGAACACCTGATTCCAGGAGGTCTGTTCTGTGGTGAGCCATGACCATGCCACAGCACTCCAGCCTGGGCGACAGAGTGAGATTCCCAACTCAAAAAAAAAAAAAAAAAAAGAACACATTTAGTTCTCCTCACGGTAAGCTTTCACTTTTAAATGAAGGAAAATATTCTGCTAGAAAGCAAATCACATTAAGTATTTTGCTATTGCTATTACTTCAAAAATATTAAGTAAACAGGTTGATGTCATTTCTACAATCCTTCAGTGAAAATCTAAGACCGTTCATGCAAAACCGTTATGAGTTAGATGAAAGACTGAGATTATGTAGAAATCACACAACTCAACTGTCTTTCCACTTTGCTTGTTTTAGTATGATATTCTTCTAAAGCTAAATATAAGCTGCATGAATTAATTTTATGAAACATTTGACTCAGACCAATACAGAACAAACTCTTGTGTTTCTTTACTTTAAAACATTAATGTATACCATATTTTGTAAAAAATAAATTGTATTTTCTGTAGCTATGAAAATAATAGCAGTGATTACTGTAGGAATGATAGTTCATGTTAAAGTTGTAAAAATTAAAGTATGTTCAAGTAGTTATCTTTGAAAAAGTTCTGGATAATGCCATACAACATGATAACTTTTTAGAGTATGACTTTTTGTAGAATATTCAAAGATATTAGAAATATTATGACATTATGTTCCAAATGTTTTATGTTAAATTCCATTGGCTATTTTGAGGCTAAGTGTGTACACAGATATTATAAATTTTCTCAAAGAACTCCAGCACACAATTTTTTAAATCAACTACAATATTTGGTGAAATTTTTATCAACGTTTTCAAAGAGTGAATGTTATCTATGGGACAAATTCAAAATATTTTTGTGACCATGTTTAAAATTTGAGATTAAGTAGTGAAAAAATTGAAATATAAAATTTCTACGGAAGTACCAACCTAGTAAATAATAGAATATTTTGAATATAGACTGCCCTTCTAAAATATTGAGAGCCGAATATCAAATATTTTTAAATATTATGTTGAATTATAAAATGTAAAAACTTCTAATCTTGGGAATAATTGGCATTAATGTAATTTCTTATGGATAGCTGGAGTGAATATAATTCGGTCCAAATACATTTCAAATGTACTCAAAATACACTTTGACAATTTTCTGTAAAGCTAAAAATTCTTACATTCTATGGCTCAGCAATTATATTCATAGATAAAATTCAGCTCATCTTGCTAAAAATTAAGAATAGTCAAATGGTTGTTCATAAGAGCAAACTTGGAACAACCCAAATATTAATAGGATAATGGACTTACACTGTAGAATATTAAGCAGTCCTGTAAAGAAATTTATTACAGTTACAAGCAATAATGTGAATTAAATGTTGAACCAATATTGAGGAGAATGCAATACATGCAATTAAATTCAGATGAATGATAAAACTAAATGATATTCTTTGAGGTATACACTAGTGATGCAGATTTTTTAGGTCAGACTGGGCTTCAGGAGTGTCAGCTCAGTGGGTCAGCCAGCCAAGACCCAGAGAGGGTTGTGGAGGGTCTGGTAAGCCTAGCCCCACAAGTGTCAGCTCTAATGGCCTGGCAAGCCAAGCCCTGAGTGTTGTGATTGGTCAAGCCCCGAGAGTGTTGCTGGTTCGGTGGGCTGGCAAGCCTTGCCTCCTGAGTGTCTCAGCTTCGGAGTCTCCCCTTCTTCTGGTTCAGCTGGCTCTGTCAGCCGGCAAGCCAGCCTCTGGGGTGCATGGCTCTTCGACTCTGATGATCTTCTGCAGCTCTTCAGGGTCGAGAGTCTTGTCTCATGCCCAGGAATAATGAGTGATATGGACAGCCAGAAAGTGAGAAAGCAGGATTTATTGAGGACAGAAAAGCTCCCACAGCGGGAGGAGGCATGAAGCGGTTGCCCATCTGGGGCCGAAAGCCTGGTGCTTATATAGCCCTAAGTCCAAGCCGATTGGCTAGCACTAGCTGTGAGCTGTTGCTGTTCTGATTGGTTGCTTTTCAATCCCAGCTCTAGCTTGAGAAGCTTGCAGGGAGCTTGTTTACCAAAGCTGAGCCTGAGAGGCCTGCCAGGAGTTCACTACATTGTTACCAGAGGACTCTACTGTCTGTCTGACTAGCCTTTCTCTAGCTATCTCCTGTATTTTCTGTAGCTATGAAAATAATAGCGGTGATTACTGTAGGAACGATAGTAATACACAAAGTTTTCAAAGGTTACTCCTGGAAAACATGAAATGACTCTTGTGCCCAAATAGTATTCCCTTATTCCTCAGTCCAGTTTTGGTTGAAGCCACATTCGTGTGAACTCAGATTCCTGTCATTTAGGAGCCATTCAGTAGATCTTCGTGTATTCATGTCCCTGTGCCCTACAGCAGTGATTTTAAGAATTCACCCACTAAGATTCTCAACTGTGGCACATTGGCAGAGTGGAAAGGGAAACATACTTCTATAAAGGTATAGCTATGTAGAAATGGTAAAAAGAAGAAAACATCCCTACAGATAACAGTCACCTCCTAGGAAGTCTGCAAAATATCTAAAAAAAAATTAGTATGGAAAGTTGAAAGGTTTTTATTAAAAAAATATTAAACTATGCAATAGCTGTCTGCACCGAATACATGGGGAGATACATGGTCTTTCCATTTGACAGATGCAAGAGCAAAAAGAGAACAATCCTGCCAAAATTATATTATAAAATAAAAAAATTAATGAACAGTTTAAAAAGAGTGTTTTTATTTATCCTGATAATTGAATTGCATATTTATCTGGAAAAAATTCCCAAGAATAATCAAGTTATATAAAACACAATTAGAGAAACTTGCATTACCAGGTGGCAAGGTGTATTTTAAACCCAGAGTAATTAAAGCACTATGATATTGATATAGAAATAAGCAAGTCAGTCATTGAAACACAATACAAATATTAAGTTATTTGCATATACATAATTTCACATATAAGCAATTTATCATAAAGGTGGTATTTCAAGGCAGTGATGAATAAAAAAATCACAAAATAAATTTCAGAAACATCAAAATGGTGAACTTAAAACAAAGCAAAGCTATAACTGAATTATTTAAAAAAGGAATTCATTTTGAATATTGAAATAGAAAAGATTCTTGTAAACAAATCACAAATGAGAATTCTTCCCTTTCTGGAAAAAATTGTGAAAGAAGCAAAGGTAAATTGTACATCATTAAAAACACGCTTGAAAGTGTCAAAGTCACTATAAAATTAAAATATAAGCTTTGCAGCATATTTGCATCATATGTAAAGCTAAAAGATTAATATTTAGAGGATATTTTAAAACCTATAAATATTTACTTAAAAATATAAACATCCAGTAGGCTCAAGGACCCATGGTAGAGATAGTAAAATCAGATGAGGAAAAAAACCCAAGAACTTGGAACACAGAGATGGGCTAACCTTCTCCATGAGAGTTGGATGTCTGAAAATTATAAGACTAAGATACAATTTTCCCCACAAGATTTGCAACATTGAATAATATAAGAATGACACTATCTAATTCTGTCAACAATGTACGGAAACAGGCACTGTCATTCCTGGGGTGACAAATTGGTTCAGGACAACTTGGTAGCATTCTTTTTTGGTCTGTCATTTCCACCTCTCAGTATCAAGTCTTGAGACACACTCACATGGAAAAAAACAAGATATTAACAAAACTTGTTGTCATACCCTTGTGTGAAATATTGAAAAATCTGGGAGAAAAATAGCTTGACATGCATATGTATGTAATCTGTGCATTTGTGTGGACACACAGGCATAGATGTGCATCTGTGGCTGTGGATAAGTGAAAATGTGTGTATGTATATGTGCATGCATATGCATGGATGTATGCTTGTTTATGTATATATAGGTAATTTTTAAAAATTTAAGCCAAGCTTAACTTCCTGGGAGAAACCCAAATTGGTCATGTACTTTTTTACTTTCTGTTTATTGTAACATGCTGACTCAGTTAGTTAATACTTTGTTTAGAATTTTTGTATTCAAGTTCAAGAAAGAGATTGAATGTGGATTTTTTTCTAGCCCTATCATTCCTGGTATTAGCATCAAAACTAATTTTAAAAAAATTTAAAAACTGCCTTTTAATGTTTTCTGGATGATATAGCAGAGGCTGTGCTATATTTACTTACTATTTGATATGCTGATTTACTCATGTCCCCTTATTTGTGAAATAATATTGATATACTTTTTAATTATACTGTATTGCTGATAATAATAATACTCATATTAACTCTGGAAACTTTTTTGTGTGAGATATTGTTATTTATTCATCTTTAACCCTGAGCACAAGTTCTTTGTTCTTGTGAATCCACTCGTTCTGTGTGGCTTTAATAAGACGTGTTTAATAGGGTCTTGCATTCAAAACATCATGCACTGCTTTGAACAGGGAGGGGTGAAGGTGGAAAATAATTAATATCTATTTCAGGTCTCAAGGTCTTTCAGTGATAATAAGAAGAATGGAGAGCAAAAAGAGAGCAATGAAGAGAGTGCTTTGCCCATGAGGAATTCCGGCTTAATTAATTTACCCGTGCTAACCTGAAGGGTAGAAAATGGACTCAGGATGCTTATAATGCTTGCATATGTTTTTAAATGCTTAGGATTTTATTGGACACTTTGCTTTATCCATGTAAAGAACTAATCTTGTTCATTGAAGATCCTCTTTAGACCTAAAGTTAAAAAAAAAAAAAAAAAGAACATGGTCATATACTCAATTTAATCCATTCATTTTTAAAATTTAAGTAAATGATAAGCATTGCAATGAAGACATAAAATTTGACATAAAATGTAGCAAAAAGTTTTTCAGTTCAAGCCGGGCTGGGTGGCTCAGCCTGTAATCCTGCGCTTTGGGAGGCTAAGGTGTGTGGATTGCCTGAGCCCGGGGGTTCGAGATCCGCCTGGGCAACTTGGCGAGACCTCATCTCTACAATAAATCAAAAAATTAGCTGGGGGTGGTAGCACGGGCCTGTAGTTCCAGCTACTTGGAAGGCTGATGCAGAAGGATGGCCAGAGCCCAGCAGGTCAAGGCTGCAGTGGCCGGCAGCGGCCACTGCACTCCAGTCTGGGTGACAGAGTGAGACTCCAACTCAAAAAATAAATAAATACATTTTCATTTCAACTTCTTTTTGCTAGTATTTTTATGGCTCTTTAAACAATATTTTCAATGTACTAGTACATTATCATATTGACAGGAAATTGACATTGATGCAGAAAAGATCCAGAACAATTTTATAATCATAGAGATCCTTTATGGTTCCATCATAAAATTGCCTGACCTCTTCCTTCTTGCTACCATCCTCTCCTTAATCCCAGGCCACCATTAATTTCTTCTTCATTTCTATAATTTTGTCCTTTTAAGAACCTTATAGAAAAAGTGTAATCATATATGATACAGTTTATTGGCACTGGCTTTTTTTTTCTCATCATAATTATTTGAAGACTCATCCAGGTAGTTGCCTATACCAGTTGTGCACCAATAGTGCAATATTTTTTACTGAGTAGTGGCCCATGCTACAGTTCTACTATATTTTGTTTAAAATGCATCCATCAAAGAACAGCGTGGTGAGAGAGATAATTATGTTCCTTATCATTGTAAATATGTCAGTTTTGCTTTGTTTTTGTTTTTTTTTCCCATGGAGAATTTTAGTTTGATATAGTCCACCACTTCTATTTCTGCCTGTTTCCTCCTATCCATCTTTAAAACTTAAATATTTGCTTTTTTGTATCCCTGTGACAATGTTGAAATATTTGTTTAATTTAGTATCTATAATTTGCTCTATTATAAACAGTAACTATGTATTATACATAGTAACTCTTAAACCCATCAGGATTTTGAATGAGACTATTCCTCATTCCAAATTTCCTCACATCTGCCTTGATCAAAATTCCCAAGATTTAAGTGTGGTTTGTAACCAAAATCAATTCTTCAATTTTTTTTCCTATAGATTAATCCTAACATTTGAAGAAAAAATAGCTACGATGAAATAGTTCTGATATCATAACCTTATTTTAAATTATTCAGTTTATATTAATTGATAAAAATTAAGTCAAATTTTGGCTTACAAAATGTCTGGAATAATGGCTCTCTTGTACTCAGTGTGTACATGTTGGAGGGCGGTTTCTGTAATTCCTAAAGCATTAGTTTCCTATGAAAAATAAAATTTGTCAACTCAAAATGGATCAAAGACTTAAGTGTGAAACCCCAAAGTATAAGACTCTTAGAAGAAAGCTTAGGGAACATCCTCCATTGGAGTAGGCAATGAATTCAAGACCAAGTCCTCAAAAGCAGAGGCAGCAAAAGCTAAGACTATCAGGTGGGACCTTATGAAGCTAAAAAGTCTTTGCACAGCAAAAGAAACTATCAACAGAATAAAGAAACAACCCACAGAATAGGAAAAAAAATTGCAGACTGTGCATCTGACAAAGGCCTAACATCCAGGTTCTACAAGTAACTCAAACAAATCTAGAGGAAAAAAAGCAAATAGCCCCATTAAAAAGTGGGTCAAGGACATGAGCAGACACTTCTCAAAGGAAGACATACAAACAGCCTACGTATATGTGTTTTTAAAAATGCTCAGCTTCACTAAGCATCAGAAAAATGCAAATCTAAAGTACAATGAGATACCACCTCACACCAATAAGGATGGCTATTGTTAAAAAGTCAAAAATAACAGGTGTTGGCAAGGTGGAGGAGAAAAGGGAATCTTGCCAATGAGGAATCTGAGGAACTGAGGTTTAAGTCATTTGACCCAGTTCCCATCACTATTAAATATTAGAGTTGCATTTGAATTAGGCAGCTTAACTCCAAATATGAGCTTTTTATTGACTGTCCTGTAGTAAGTTCTAAATATTTTTGAGTCTCATTTTATTCCTAGAAAGGGGCAGTTATAATGATTATTGATATTCGTCTTAGGGTGAAAAGTCATAAGTCAGGAGGAATAGCAGAGAACAGATCTGTGACCTTCCAGAAACTGCCGATGTGTGTGTATTCAGCCAAGTGTGGGCCTCCAGAGAACTAAGCCGAAGTGGTCTCAGGCACATGGCAAGGAAACTTTTTGAAGGAAGACAAGGAGGGTGCTTTTCCTGTGTGTGTCACCAGCACTGTGCGTACACACACAGTAGGTACAGAGTGTGTGTTATTTGTAGGGATGAATTGAAGGCGAGATCTGTGCCGTACACTTCTGTGCCCATGTTTCCTGCTCTCTTCTGTTACTCTAAGAACAGGAGCTGTCAGATAAGTAGATATTTGATCTATTTAAGTAAATATTTGATCTTCGTGGCAAGAAAATGGCAGCCCCATTATGTCCTAAGGATAGAAGAAAGTTGCTCCATGAGAATGTGTAACCTGGGGTAGAAGAGTGAAAGCAAACATTCCTGGTGAGGCACTACGGATATGGTGGAAAGAATATTGACTTTGTTGCCAAAGACCGGCACAGTTAGTACAATTAATTGAGTGCCTTTTCTGTGCCAAGTGTTCCTCTAAGTTCTGAAAACAATATAGTTTATAGCAAACAAGACACATTCAGTCTTGCCTTTCTTCTCTCTCTGATGTTTGTTTACTTGCTTGTTTTTAAATTTTGGCTGTTAATAATTGTGTACTCCCATGTAAGAAATACTGTCATTCTAAGCCCCAACTTGTGTATAAAATTAAGATATACAAACACTTATCTCAAAGGGTTTTTGTGAATACTACAGAGAGTATATAAACATATATAAGAGAGGTGGAGAGAGAGAGAGCTCCTGAGTCATGATAGGCAAATTTGGTTTCTCTTCTTTCTTTTCTTCCCAGCTGATGAACAGCTTATGCTTATCTCTCTTGCCATCCTACTCTTAGCTTTCTTTAAAGACCACTCTCAACCTACAGCAGCAATGTAGGGCTTGGATATGGTCATCTGTGTTCCTAAATGCCTCTAAATAACACCAAAGTTTTCTGACAATCTCTATTGCTCATCATCTCCTACCCCTGCAGAGAACTACCTGGTATCACGCTCAAAACCCAGTGCCTGCTGGGCTGACTGAAGAGTCATTTTTGTGTCATCTTCTCCAGGCTTCCACATGCCATTGTGAGTACTGTACTTTCTAAAGATGGTAATGAGTCTTGGCCACAGCCCTGGCCCTGTTAAAGACAGAACTCTAGAGATTCAATGTCCTGGATCCCATGAGCAGACTCTACTTCAGACATGAACTCTAGGACTTGACTGCTCTGATATGTCTTTTCATGTTGCTTCCACAAGTTCAATAATGCCTATGGCATCTCCTACCTAAAGGTCTCACTGATTATGACACTGCGATGCACGGCCATATTTCAGTTAATTGAGTTTATTTGCTAGTGTATAAAGAGACACAATTCATAAAATAGGTTGCATGTCTTATTATTGGCAGGTCAATTTTGAAATAATCATTTTGATCTTCTCTAAATAAAATAAAGAAAACTGTTCATACTGAACTATTCACAGGCGGAGGTGATGAACATATGTTTCTAATTTTTAGCTAAGAGAAAAGCAAAAATACCCAATTTTAGAAAATCTTAGTTCTTGACAACCACTTACAGGATATTCCAGTGAAGAAATGTGCATATAGTTGAGGGAATTCAGAAATAGGCAGGCTCGGTGTGGAAATGATGCCTTTATACTCATAGTTTCATGACTGCAGTGAGCCTGTTTTTTCCTGTGATCAAAGTCAAGTTTTAGATTTTTTCCTGTGAATTTCTCCATTAGTAGACCGATACTCATGTAGTTGAGTGCTGTGGGACTAGAATAGTTTATCTCATTACTTCACATCACACTTCAAGTTGATAGGTTTCTCAAGGAGAATATTAGATCTCTTCAAAGCCACCCCACCTGTGTGTGATCAGGTGGTTTGATTTGCTTCTGTAAGAGTGAAATGTGGTGGGAGAGAAGTGCTTATCACCATCTGCCCTATGAACAGGAAATGTGGGTTTGAAGTAGAGGAGGATTTTGGCCGCCATGATGCTTGGCTTCTTTTACAGCCATCACTGTTTTACTGTGGTCAGACTATGGGCAATCTATATTATTTCTCCTCTGTTAATTTTTAGATTATTTTAAATTATTTTTATTAACTAAAATAATTTTTACTTTTTAAATGAAACCTGGGTACACCATACTTATTGTTTCATGAGGATTAATCTTGGCTTTGCATTGCAATTTATAAAAACATGTATTAAGATTTCTCCAAGGACTGAGTCAGTCTCTGTGTTTTATAAGGTTCTCAGGTGATTTCTGTACACATTAAAGTTTGAGAATTGCTGGGGTTTGAGGAGGAGTCACATATTAACAGCACCTGGAGTTTACAACATAATCTCTTGCCCAGGAGCTGAGCTGGAAGGGAAGGATGGGGAACTTCCAGAGGCACTCTGCAGAGGAGACATGGGGACGCCCACTTCGCATCACACTCCACTGTGGCCTCACCAGGCCTCGTGCTCAGTGATCCATTCTGTTGGTGTTGCCTTGACTTGGCCAAAATGCCTCCTGTGCTCCCTTAGCACCTGCCAGGGTCTCCAGAGTCACAGTTCATTAAGATGCAGTCACTTTCCTCTCAAACTGGCTTCCTTCCCAGGCTGCCTCTGTCACCCCAAGCAAGGGGCAGGCACACTCTTGTCTTTTTCTTCTAACACTCTCGCCCTTCTGAGAACCTGGAAATCTTGTGGAGCTTTCTTTCCTGTCTATGGTGGCAAGAGGACCCCTGTCTGAGGCTTGCCTTCTTCACTGAACTGCTCTTTGGGATGTGGAAATTGGTTCTCTCTTTTCAGGACCTCAATCTTCTGGGGTTCTCTCCTTCCAGGGCCTTGATCTTCCTGGGTTCTTTTCATCCAAGGTCTTTCCCAGGGAACTGAGGTATAGCAGACAGATGCCCTCAAGTTCACTTAGATCTTACTTGTGTCGTCTCCAAACTTCTCTTTTTCTCTCTAACCCTGGAATTCTGTTCAGGCAGAAGTCCTTTTCTGTCTGCCTGGGTCCCCTCTCAGATCTCTGGCCCTGCCTGGATGAACACTAAGTTAAGCTGAGCTCACCCCTGAGCCTGAGATAGGTGACAGTTTCCGACTCTCACCTGCATTGAGGTGGTCATGGGTAGAAGAAACAGACATGGTGGCTGTTTTATGAAACTGAGCTCCAACACACGGTGGAGTATGACACAGCCATAAAGAAGGACAAAATCATGGACTTTACAGCAAACTGGATGGTGTTGGAGACAATCATTCTTGATGATCTATCACAGAACAAAGAACTGAATACCACATGTTCTCACTCATAAATGGAACCTGAACATTAATCACAATAGCACAAGGGATGCATTGGCAGTCATGGGACACAGCCAGAAGAGGGAGGAGAGGAGGGGACACATAACAACACCAAGGGTACCTGGTTCCAAACCAGGGGAAGTGAGGACCAGCTGGAGGCCCAAACTTCACCAGCACATATATTGTGTACCTAATCCTGACTTGTGTCCGACATCTTTGTAAAAAAATAAAGTAAAAATAAACAAACAAAAAATAAAAATAAATAAATTGTGTTCCTCCTAAGTAGATTAGATTAGCTGACACCAAGGTCTGCCACATGTGAGGCTCACTCTGCCAAGTGTGCTGCATCAACTTGCCTGACTCCATTCAGCACACCTTTGGTTTTAATGTGGTCCTAGATGCAAGATGCATAGCAGGTGGGAGGAACGACAAGGCCAGAGGTCAGTGGCTTTTGCCAAGGGCTGGGTCTTGATCTGCCCCTGGGTGTATCACATGAGGACTTCCTGATTTGAAGACACTTTGAAGTTGATTGAGGATGAGGCGGACATCATTCACGTTATCCACTATTTCACATCTTTGTGAATAACCATTTGAGCAGGGTAAGTGAGGGAGTTACTTTATGGAGAGGTTCCTGCCTAAAAGGCACTTAATTTTCCACAAAGTTTGCAGTCTTTCAAGGGAATTTTGGTCTTAACCAGCAGACTTTGCAGACACACTTCATTCCTGTCATAGAGCACATCTGCTATCTTGGCATTCTTTTTTTTTTTTTTCAGTTGGAGTCTCACTCTGTTGGCCAGACTGGAGTGCAGCCTCGACCTGCTGGGTCCCAGCGGTCCTTCTGCCTCAGTCTTCCAAGTAGCAAGAACTACAGGCACGCGCTACCACGCCTGGCTAATTTTTGATGTAGTGAAGAATCGAGGTCTTGCCAAGTAGTCCGGGCAGGCCTTGAACCCGTGGGCTCAGGCAATCCACTCGCCTCAGCCTCCCAAAGTCTGGCATTACAGGCTGAGCCACCGAGCCTGGCCTCGGCAATCTACTTCGTGTGTGCGGTGTGTGAGTGCCGGTTCCCTAGGGGAGGCTATGTGTGCACTGGCACAGATGCTGGACACAATAGTTCCCCTCATGTTTGGGACAAGGCTGGAGACCTCATTGTAAAGCAACACAAGCCATCTACTTCCCCAGAGGAGGGAGTTCTCTCTAGCTCTTTCTCTTCACATCTTCCAATTCTACAAAGTAGCCAGAAAAGACTCACTTTTCCTTCAAGCCTTTAATTTTAAAAATCCCAGTGGGATTTGTCAACTGTTATTTTAACTAATACTATGACTAAACTTCACAAATATATCAAATATGAAATCTGACCTGCAAAACATTCCATAAACAAATTTTTTGCATAAAATTCAGCATAGAATCTGCCTCCAGGTGTATGGTAGCATGTGAAAGTTACAGTGGCTCTGGGCCGTGTACCTGAGGATATTGTCTCTGAAGAGCGCTTAGCTAACTCCCCCCTGTTGTGTTCTTGAACATCTTTTCTTCCATCTGCACAGAGCTTCCTTCGCTCCTCTTCCCAACTTTGCTATAAATCTCTTTTGTGTTGTGCAGCTGAATTATTTATCACAATTTGCCAAGTAAGGAACCCATAAACCAAATTTGCCAGAATGACTTTCTAGTCTACTCACCCGGCCCTACAGATCATTCCATTCAAAAGGCCTAAGCAAGTATCCCAGGGGACTCTAACCCAATTCTCAAGGTACGTTCCCTGAAAAATGAGTGAGAAAGAAATCCTTTAAGAAGACATTGGTATTTAAAGGGAAATTGTGTTTCTCACCCCATCCCCACCAATAAAACGGACTCTTGTGAGCTGTCACCTTTGTTTCACAGGTAGGAGACTGGTTCTCATTGTGGTAAGGTGCTCTGAGGACAATGAAAGCATACATGATTGTTGGCCCCTAAATAAGCTACTGCTGAAAAGAACCTGTGTATTTGAAAATAACAAGGGTTGGTGGTAAGCCAGCAGCCTTGAAGTTTCTATCATTATTCCAGTGAAGTCAATCATTGCATTATTGAACCTCAAAGACTGCTTTTAAGCCGTTGAAAAACCTGTCACCTCTTACAATACAGCAAGAGCAAAGCTTGTAGAAAAACATTTATTTTTGTAAAACTGACTAGTAGTTCAGCATGTAAAAAAAACACCCATTTTGCAGTTTGTGTTTGAAATATATTCTTACCTTGATACATGTTATCAACAGTATAAAAGAGTCTTTAAGTATCTATTTCTGTAATTCTTATGTTTAATATTGATGAGGTTCTAAAAAATAAATTCTGATACATAACTTTGGAGTCTTTATGTGCCAGTTTAGGATAAATAAATTCGTGAAATAGCTAAATTGCTTTTCTTTACAAATATATCTTGATCTCAGCTGTTTTGTAGGATAATTTTGT
Source organism: Tarsius wallacei (assembly GCA_963574415.1). Taxonomy (NCBI): domain Eukaryota; kingdom Metazoa; phylum Chordata; class Mammalia; order Primates; family Tarsiidae; genus Tarsius; species Tarsius wallacei. The sequence continues at coordinate 15,168 of CAUYQG010154048.1, forward strand.
GTATTGTATTAATATTTGTATTTGATTATAGGATTACTGTCTCAAATTTGCATTCTAAAGTTACCTTCATTTCTGAATAATTCCTTTGTCATTTATTAGAATAGCAATATTAACAGTCTTAACAGAATGACAGCTTTACAGAAACTGGTAATTGAGAAGTTGAAATAAACTTCAACTCAATCCATCTGCGGTTGAAGTTTGTATAAATGATTATAAAAGCAGGTCCTATGAAGAAAGTAAAAACATCAGGGAAAAATTGTTACAATCCATTGGCAGTAATGAATCAATGAAATTAGTAATTCATTTAGTAAAATATATTTGAGTTTCAACTCTGCCTTATTCCCTGTGCTCATTGCTGGGGGTTAAAACTTGGAGGCCACAATCTGAGCCCATAGGGAGCTCTTAGTTCAGTGCAGAGTTAGTTACTCCAACTCACCACTGTTGATATTAGGACCAGAGAATTGTTGTGATGGAAAGTTATCTGTGTTCTGTAGCTGATTAACTGCATTCCTAGCCTCCACCCACTGGATTCCTTCAGAGTTGCCTCTCCTAGTTGTGACAACCAATCGTGTCTTTTTTTTTAAAATTATTTTAAAGATGTGGGGTACAATTCAGGGTTAAGTATACAAATATTCATTATGCAGGTACCCTTGTTGATAAGGTGTCCCCCTCCTTCCCCTGGTTGTTTATCACTACTGCCAATCCCGCCCCCCACCAATCCCTTTCTTTTTTTTTTTTTTTTTTGAGTTGGAGTCACCTAGGCTAGAGTGCAGTGGCACGCTCATGGCCACCCCAGCATCAACCTGCTGGGTTCAGGCGATCCTTCGGCCTCAGCCTTCTAAGTAGCCAGAACTACAGGTGCATACACTACTATACCCAGCTAATTTTTTGATGTATTATAGAGATGAGGTCTCGCCAAGTTGCCTAGGCTGTTCTCGAAACCGTGGGCTCAGGCAATCCCCTTACCTCGGCCTCCCAAAGTGCAGGGATTACAGACTTGAGCTGCCAGGCCCGGCCGATGAGGTATATATCTTTAGAGTTTGGCAGATGTCCCCTGGGAAGCAAAATCACAGTTAAGAAGCCATAATCTAATAGGATAGCAGAATTGTTGAAGTCAGTGAGATGGAGTAAGTGCTGGGGTGTTCAGGGTGCATAAGGAAAGTTGTGAACAGAACAACTCCACATCAGGGCAGAATGGCAGAAAGACTGGTTTGGCTTGTTTTGACATTAGTTTGTTCAGTAGAAATAGGTTAAAACTTTTGACTTAATCTGGTAGAAAGGGAGATATCTCTAAACTATTTTTCTCAGTGAGCAAGATAAATAACATTTTCATTATCAACCAATTACTATGTTTTGAGATTTGCAATTTGTTTATGACTTTAGGATAGAGAAGTGTGTTCTTTAAAATACTGCTCTACATTTTCCCACAACTGTTTCATCGTTTTGCCTTTTGTCTTCATTCAACATAATCTATTCAGAATTTTTTCTAACAACTTTTAACTGAGGTACTGGTATAATTTTATTTTCTCTATGTGGGGAGCAAGTTTTCCCAGCCTGATTTAGATTTATGCTGTCTAGGGCTAGACAACTGTAGTTTGCAATCGAGACTCTTTCTATTCCTTTATATTGGTCCGTTTATCTACATCTTCAAGAGTGCCAGACTTTGGCACTGTAATATTTATCTTCTATATAGTAGAATAAGTATCCTCTTGTTCTTTTTTCAAAATTAGTTTATAAATATAAGGAGTTTTGTACTGCAATATTGTAATCTTGCAAGTTGTCCAATTCCCCCCAAATCTTTTAGTTTCCTGTTGGAATCACATTAAATATTTTTTATACTTTGGAAAGCATTAGCACATTAACAATGGTATACCATTTATGTAGACTTTTATTTCACTTAGTTGGCTTTTAAATTTTACTCTCTAAAGAGCTAATATACCTAGGTGATTCCTAACTATGTGATAGCCTAATGTTTGTGCAATCCGTATCTTATTGTATTTTCTAATTACATTTTCTAAATTGCAGTCGATTTTTGCAGCCACTTTGTACTCACATTTTATCACTAGTTTTTTTGTTGATTCTTTTGAGTTTTATGTGAATATTTAAATATCCCCTGCAGAAAAAGACATTGTTTGCCTTTTACTCATAAGCCTTATGCTGTTTAATTATATTTCCTTTTGCAGTGGTATTGGGGACAGTATCCAAAGTGAAAATCTTCATAGATTCAATTACATGGTAATTGAAAAAATAAAAATAAAAACCAGAAACAAGAGGCAAATGATAAACCAGGAATTTATATTTGTTTATATATAACCAGTGACTGTTGTCTAAAATAGTCTAGTAACTCCTAAAATCAACATGGTTAGAGAAACATAATCCAGTAGAACAATTGTTAATGGATCTGTAAAAAAACCACCCATAGTCAAAACAATCTACATACCCAATATGTTCGAGCATCTGTTCATATTCTTATTAATAATCAGATAGTATATTTAAAATTTATAATTAATTAATTTATTTATTTTTAGTGAATAAGCAGGATTTATTGAGAGGAGAGAGAAGCTCCCATTAGTGGGAAGGGACCCCAAGGGGTTACCCCATATATTTAAAATTTAAATGTCACTCTATGTCTCCCTATTGCTAAAGTATAAAAGTTAGATACAATATTTATCATTCAGACAATATGGAAACAGAAAGTTTTTTGTTTTTGTTTTTGTTTGTTTGTTTTTTTCTTTTCTCATATATATTTTTTTTTATTGTGATATTGAGGGGTACATTTAAGGGTTAGGTACACAAATATGTCTCGTTCAGGCACCCTTGTTTGTAAGAAGTGTCCCCCCATCCCCAGACAGGTATTTACTGCCATTAATTGCTTCCCCAGGAAACAGAAAGTTTTAGTGGTAGCCTGGACCAATG
>CAUYQG010154056.1:0-28742 GCA_963574415.1 Tarsius wallacei
GCGCCTTGGGAGGCTGAGGTGAGTGGATTGTCTGAGCCCGCGGGTTCGAGACCCGCCTGGGCAACTTGGCGAGACCTCATCTCTACAATAAATCAAAAAATCAGCCGGGCGTGGTAGCGCGCGCCTGTAATTCCAGCTACTTGGAAGGCTGAGGGGGAAGTATCGCCTGAGCCCAGCAGGTCGAGGCTGCGGTGGCCGGGAGCGGCCACTGCACTCCAGTCTGGGCGACAGAGTGAGACTCCAACTCAAAAAAAAAAAAAAAAAACCATGAAATTCAGTATACTGTGGTGTTCTGATATATGGATGATATGTTGGTAAATGACAGAAGACAATTGCAAAACATTACTGTTTTTAGAGTATGTGCTTGCTTAGAAGGGTAGTTACGGAGTTGTTAGTAGAGGTTATTTCTGGAAAGTGTAATTGGGCTTAGGGAATTAGAAGACATTTTTTTTTATTTTATACTTTCACCTTTTTTTTTTTTTTCAAAAACATTTTGTAATTACCTGAACAATGTAAAAATTAATTTTATAGGTCAAATCTATTTCAGTGACTTGGCTTTTTTGGGGAAAACCTCACAATTTATTGGAGTTGCTATCTTGTTTAAAGTTCTTTTTGAAAAAAGGATGATAAATGTAGAGCATGTTGAAGTATCAAGCAAAGAACTGTGTCAAAAAATAAGATAAACTAGGGTATACAGATATGATATGAGAGTTTAGAATCTTGGAAATTTTTCTTTTTCTGTTACACTTTACAGTGAAAGTAAATGGTACTGTTTTATATAGTTTTCACACAGTCTCGGGGTTTTAAGACTTTGAAATCAAGGACACGACGTCTACAGTCCACCTCTGAAAGATTAGCTGAAACACAGAATATAGCACCATCATTTGTGAAGGTAATTAGAGCTTTTTAAAAATTATGTTCTAAAAAGCAAATGTTTTCAAGTTATTGAAACAATGAGGACCTTCAATATCTGATTTCTTTTGTCAACTGGTAGATTTTTCTTCTTTCCACTTAAGGTAAGGAATTAATAATCTGTGTAATAATTATACATGTAACTCTTCTGTGTGCCAGACTTGTGTCCCCACTTATTAGATGTCTCTCTCTGACTTTTTTCCCACCAGCCTAATTCCTGCTTAGATGTTCTCTATATTAATGGGCACCATCCACCCAAGATAGAAACATGGTGATTTGTCTATTTTTCCTTACCTCCCACTTCCATTAGCCACCAAAGTCCTGTTGTTCTAACTTTCTAAGTATTTCTTAAGTCAGTTCTGCTTAGGTTGACTAATAAACACTCCATGTCCTTGCGTCTAGTCTTCTTGCCTTCTGTCTAGTCTCCAGACTGCCACCTACCAGTCTTTCTAAAATGATGATCTAATTATATTACTCTGCTTTATTGTTGACTTTAAGCTGATACAAAGGACATTTCATCATTTGACCTCTACCTACCTTTTTTTTTTTTTTTTTTTTTTTGTGTTGGGGTTTTATTAATACTTTGTCACCCAGGCTGCAGTACAGTGGCACAATCACTGCTCACCACAGCCTTGACTTTCTGGGCTCAGGTGATCCTTCTGTATCAGCCTCCCATGTAGCTGGGACTGCAGGCACACATCACTGTGCCTGGCTAATTTTTTTATAGAGATGAGGTCTGATTTGTTGCCCAGGCTGGTACCGAACTCCTGGGCTCAAGTAGTCCTCCTACCTCACCCTCCCAAAATGTTGGGATTACAGGCATGAGCCACCATACCTACCCTTATTCTCATCTTTCAGTATGCCCCCTCTGTTTCCCTGTCCTCCTCTAGTCATATAAGATAGCTTATAGTTCTTCAGCACCAAAGACTGTTGTTTCATATCTCATGGTGTTTATTCATTGTTTCTTTGTTCATGATGTTTATTCCCTGTGGTTTAATTGTCCCATTCTCTCTAAGGCCTTTTCTGTTTTTCTTAGGTAGCATTTATTTTGCCACCAAACATAGTACTTCTTTTGTGTGTGTGTGTGTGTTGGAGTCTCACTCTGTCACCCAGGCTGGAGTGCAGTGGTACACTCCTGGCCACCACAGCCTTGACCTACTAGGCTCAGGTGATTCTTCCGCCTCAGCCTTCCAAGTAGCCAGAATACAGGCGCACGCTACCACACCCAGTTAGTTTTGAGGTTTTTCCTCTAGCAGAGATAAATGGATGTGAACATTATTAATCTAGTAGAACCCTAAGATAACATGATCTGTTAACTGTTTTCAGAATAGTATTCTTCCAGAGAATAATTCCACTCACTTTATGTTATTAATAGATTGATGGGCCATGCTCGATGGCTCAGCCTTTAAACCCAGCACTTTGAGAGGCCGAGATGAGTAGATTGCCTGAGCCCGCGGGTTGAGACCAAGACTGGGCAACTTGGCGAGACCTCATCTCTACAATAAATCAAAAATTAGCCTGGCGTGGTGGTGCATGCCTGTAGTTCCAGCTTCTTGAAAGACTGAGGTGGAAGGATTGCTGGAGCCCAGCAGGCCGATGCTGGGGTGGACATGAGTGTGCCACTGCACTCCAGCCTGGGTGATGGAGTGAGACTCCAACTCAAAAAAAAAAAAATAGATTGATGCAAGAATAGGATCTGGTGTTAGTTGTCTAGTCGCTGATTAAGTAATTCATTATTGTCTTCACCTGTTTCTTCACTTTAGCAATAAAAATTAAATTCTAGAATTTTAATGAATTTTTTTTTGAGTGACCACAATATTGCTGGGAAGTGTTACTATCTATGTACTCAATCAATACTGTTTGTGTATTTAGGGGTTTCTTTTACGGGACAGAGGATCAGATGTGGAGAGTTTGGACAAACTCATGAAAACCAAAAACATACCTGAAGCTCACCAAGATGCATTTAAAACTGGTTTTGCAGAGGGTTTTCTGAAAGCTCAGGCACTAACACAAAAAACTAATGGTAAGTCGATTTGACACTGTCTGTGTTTTAGAAGAGTAACTAAAAGGAAACCAGAGCTCTACATTTAAGTCATAAATTACAATATGTAAATCTGTCTTTCTATTAGTACAACCTTTCCATTATATTACACTATATTTGTAATTTAAGCTGTGTAAAAATGGAAATACTGCTGGCAGTTTCATTTTCTCAGGAGATAAACAAATTCAAGGACAGAAGCTGGAATGGCTTCATGAAGTTTTTGATAAATGGGGTTTTGACAGGAAATCATGGCAATTGTGCAAAAGAATGCCAGTTTCCAAAATTACATGTGATGAAATATGATTATCGACAATAATCTAATATTTGCATTTCACTGAGCTGTCATATTTCACTGATGTCATTTGATTTAAGGCTTTTCTTTCTCTTCTAGATTCCCTAAGGCGAACTCGTCTGATTCTCTTTGTTCTGTTGCTATTTGGCATTTATGGACTTTTAAAAAACCCATTTTTATCTGGTAAAAGCTGTTTTTAGTTATCTGAACTGTTAATTTTTTATTCCTTTAAATACTTAAATTTCTTTTCATGTTAAGTCTAAGACATTTTTTAAAAAACAACACTGTATATAGTTTTACAGTCTAAGCTTTCATTCCTAGTAGTGGTTTAGTTTCCCAAATTTTTAAAAAATGATACCTGTCCACTCATAAAATTAAAAAATCATGTAGAAAAATTTTGTAATACCAATACCAAGTAAAATAGTCTTCTATCTCAAAGATAAGTTAAAATATTGAATTTCTTTAAATTACATTAAATGATACAAAAGGAAAGTTCTCATTTTTACAAAAATTACATTAAATTAGTCCCATTTTTTTCTTTATTTTCTTATCTAAAATGAAGTAACAAGATAAGAGTTAAGTGGTTCCAGTTATTTTTTAACTTACTATTTAGTTTTTACCCTGAGTTTTCTGTTTTCTTTATGATTAAGGTTCTGTACAGATCCTTAAAAAAATACCTTAGTGGGCTACAAGTATTCATGTCCATTCTAGAGTTACTATTTTAAATTTGCTCTCTCAACTCATTTGTTCTTAATGTGTTAAGCATTTCTTCTTAATCCTGTATTTTTGCCCACTGATGTTTTGCCTTCCAAATTTCAGACTATTTTAATGACAGTACTTTGCGCTGCTTCTGAGGAAAGTAGAAATTGTTCAGTTTACTCATTTATGATTGCTTCAGTTTGGAAATGTCTATCCAATGGGTAATAGTCTACATGAAAAGTGAAATAATATTTTAAACTCTACTTTTTAAAAATTAGTGTGCCAGTTTTTTATGCTAGGTCTAAGGCAATGTATTTCCAAATGTAGATCTATAACTAGTTTTATTAGAATAAGCAAGGTTGCACATTAACAATGCAGACTCTCCTGAGTCCTTTCTCAATTCTACAAACTCTAAGTCTGCTCCATGGCCTGGGAATCTGCATTTGAACACATTTCACAAGTGATTTTTATTCATATTGAAGCTTGGGAAACATTGATTAAAGATTTCTATCATTAGATATTACAAGGAGAAGAGGAAAATATTCTTGAATTTTGCTTACTCTGATTTAATATGTGACCATAGACCTCTCAGACATTTAGTTTTTCTGTACTTTCTTGCATCTGAAAAAATAACCTGGCTGGAATGTTATTAATCTATCAAATATAAACATTTCTCTTTTTCTCTTTAGTCCGCTTCCGAACAACAACAGGGCTTGATTCTGCAGTAGATCCTGTTCAGATGAAAAATGTCACCTTTGAACATGTTAAAGGAGTAAGTTAAGATTTCCTGCCTTCTACTTAGTACATTATCTAATTAATATCCTATATAAAGTCAGTATTTAATTGTAAAGTTTATTCTGGCATGGGTAAAATGGCATCCACACGTAGTAAAGACTTTGATATTTTGGGGATAAATGATAATAGCTGAGGATCAAGTCTTGCTTCATGGCAAGCATTAGTATTAACTTACGAAAGAGCAGTGTGGTTTAATGGAGTGAATGCGGACTTCAGGTTTAAGCAGGCTATGTGATCTTCATCAAATTACTTTAGATTCTTACAGGTAATGTATGTACTTTGCTCAAGTAAGTAGTTAATAAATGGTACTTCTTCACCTGTTCCGTTTTGTAACTCCACTATATAGGGTATATTAGACAGTGTATATTTCTTGATTAATAGAATGGATAAATGCTAGTTTATAGTCAGCTAATTTTTTAAACAGATATTTAATAGTGTCTACTAAGTGCTAGGCCCTGTTTTAGGTGCTAGAATAGAACAAATAAATCTCTGCCCTTATAGAGTTTAAATTCTAAAAGCAAGAGTTGGACACTGATTTGGCATGTAAGAAAATAGTAGAGTATGTTAAAAGATAATCAAAGTGTTATGGGGGGAAAGGTAGAGCAGGGTAAAGAAGATTGGAAGTTCTGAGAGAAGGGTTGCGATTTTAATTGGCTTATTCAGGGTGTGGTTGACTGAGAAGGTGACATTAGGGGGAAGATTTGAAGGAGAAGATGGAATAAACCATGCATTTATCTGAGAAACTAACTCTTGGTCCAAAGGAATAGATTGAGCAAAGGCCCTGATGTATTAGTGTTTCTGACTTGCTTTTTGAACAATGCAAGAATCACTTTTGTATGAAATGTGGTAAGGAGCGGTAATAGAAGATGTGGTCAGGGAACTGTACAGGACTAGATTGTACAGTGTCTTGTGAGCAATATAAAGACTTTGGCTTTTACTTTGGGCAAGTAGGAGGCATTGAAGGATTTTGAGCAGAGTAATAGTATCATTTGAAAACTTAATGGAAACATCCTGACTAATATGTTGATATAATCTTGAAGGAACAAAGATAGCTAACAGGCTATTATAATAGTCTCAGCAAGAGATGATGGTGGCTTAGAACAACATGGTTGCAGTGGAGTTGGTAAGATCCAGTTAGAGTCTGAATACATATTAAGAAGGTAGAACCAACAGGATTTCCTGATTGGAATGTAGGTTATAAAAGAAAGAGAAGTCAAAAGTGACCACAAAATTTTTGGTCTCAACTATTAGAAGGATGGAATTGCTATATACTGAGATTTTAAAAAGGCTGTGGGGTCGAGCAAATTTGGGGGACAAAGATTAGAAATCAGTTGAGTAGCTTGGATATACCACTTTGGAGGTATGGGAGAGGTCTGAGCCAGAATTAAATCTTAAGGTATTATATTTACATATATTAAGTTCATGTGTTTGGATGAGATCGCTGAGGAAGTGAGTAACTACAAAAGAGAAGACGTCTAAATACTGAGCTCTACAGCACCACAAGGTTCACAGGACAAACAGAATCCAGGAATGAAGATTGCAAAGGCACTGCTTTGAGTTAGCTGAAGGTGGTGTCCTGGAAGAAAATAGTCTGTTGCTGGATGTGGTGACTCACACTTGTAGTCCCAGCATTTTGGGAGGCGGAGGTGAGAGGATTGCCTTAGTTCAAGGGTTCAAGACCAGCCTGGGCAACTGGGCAAGACCTTGTCTCTACAATAAGTGAAAAAAATTAGCCGAGCGTGGTGGTGCACACCTGTGGTTCCAGGTACTTGGAAGGATGAGGCGGAAGGATCACCTGAGCTCAGCAGGTCAAGGCTGCAGTGGCCATGAGTGTGCCACTGCACTCCAATCTGGGCGACAGAGTGAGACTCCTACTCAAAAAAGAAAAGAATATAGTCTATGATGAGGAGTGATTATCGATGTGAAATGCTATTGATGGGCCAGGTGAGAACTGACCATTTTATTTATCAGTAGGAGGAAGTCAATGATGTACTTGATGAACAATTTCAGTAGAGTAGCAGGAATCCTGACTGCAGTGAGCTTATGGGAAATGAAAAGAGATGAGATGGACTAGAGGATTACAAGCAATTCTTGAATTTTGTTTGACAAGAGCACAGACAATTGATCTCATAAAGGGGAAATTAAGTGCAGGTATTGGGTAAATTGGTACGTGAGGGTTTGTGGAAATTGATGCGGTCAAGGTCATCAGCTGATAGAATATGGATAGAAGAAGAATTTGAGTGGTGCATGGAGGAGGTATGAAATTGTATAGGAGTAGGAGAGTGAATGGAAGTGGGAATATGACAGTTGGGCCCACTTGAACATTTTTTTTGTTTCTAGTTTTTGGCTCAAATAGTGCTGGTGTAAATATGCTTGCACATATCTCTTGGTAAACATACATTTATACATTTTCCCTGAGACTAGGAGTGGACAAGGCTTTGTTTTTGACAATTAACTTGATTAAAATGTTAATAAATTTTTAATGCTTTAATCAGAATAACTTGCAAAGATCATCCCAAGCTAACAAAAACCCCAAACCTTGCTCTTTATTAATTATGATATTTACTAGAAATATCTCTGGGAATGTTTCTAAAATTGGAAGGTAATCATGACTTTAATTTTAGATTTTCAAAATACCCTTCAGCCTAAAGATATGTTTTGTGTTTTAGTATGCGTCTCTCCAGGTTGTTTCTTCTTAACCTTGTCAAATGTACTTGACTTACTTTCTCACTGAAAAGGTAAAAGAAATTAAGAATGATTCTTGTTGGAATAGTAAGGAGACTGCATAATTGGAAATAGAGTGGTCTGGAGAAAACCCTTTGTATGTTTATAAGGGAGTATTTTTGTGTACTTCTTTCATTTTAAACAAAGAGAAGGCCAAGTTACTTCTGTAACCAAATTAAGTTTATGATTTTCAAAGAGGAAGTTTTGATAATCTAACCAGATCTAACCATTATCTAAAATTATTTTTGGTAAATTATTTCACTTTAGGTGGAGGAAGCTAAACAAGAATTACAGGAAGTTGTTGAATTCTTGAAAAATCCTCAAAAGTTTACTGTGCTTGGAGGTAAACTTCCAAAAGGTAAGATATCTTCCCTTTACCTTGACTTGATGTCAAAAATGTTGTAATATGTTACTAATTTAATTTTATTGGCTTTTAACTGATTAAAGTTTAGTTCTGAATTGCTATTTTATAAAATAGATGCTCATTCTTAATGTACAGTTCTGCAATCTTTTTGTTAACTTCAAATTTTTATATAATTTCAGGCTTTAAGTAAAGTGACAAGAATAGTGCAAATAATACTCTGCATACCCCTAACCCAGACTCACCAATTTTTAACATTTTGCTTTATTTTTAAAAATAATTTGGCTGGGCATGGTGGCTCACACCTGTAATCCCAGCATTTTGGGAGGCTGAGGCAAGAGGATTGCCTGAGCCCGCAGGTTCGAGACCAGCCCGGGCAACTTGGCAAGACCTCGTCTCAACAATAGGTAAAATTAACCGGGCCTGATAGCACTCGCCTGTAGTTCTGGCTACTTGGAAGGGGCTACTTGGAAGGCTGAGGTGAAGGATCACTGGAGCCTAGCAGGTCGATGCTGGGGTGGCGGTGAGTGGGCCACTGCACTCCAGTCTGGGTGATGAAATGAGACTCCAACTCAAAATAATAATAATAATAATAATAATAATTTGCTTTGTCTCTTTGCATATATATATATGTGTGTGTGTGTGTGTGTATTTTAGTCATTTGAGAATTAAGTAGATATAATCACTCCTTGTTCCTAAGAACAAGTGTATTCTTTTACATAAATCTAGAATAATTATTGAAATTAGGAAATTGAACATATGTAAAACTATTATCTGATTCACAGTTCTTACTCAAATTTCAGCATTTGTCCCAAAAGTTTCCTTTATAGTGTCCCCTGATTCCTACCTCCAGCCCCAGTTTAGGACCTAACCCAGGATCACACATAACATTTAGTTTGTTCTTTAATATGAAACAGTTCCTCAACCTTTTAATGGGAGACTGGTGAGAAGATGGTCTTCTCTTTGTTTAAATTGTGAAGAGTAATTGCTGATTATTTACGGAATGTTCCTCGGTTTGGTTTTCTCTGATATTTTCTCACTCAACATTTTTAATGACTTCATGATATCCTTCTAATTTATGGTTGTATTATAATTTAACCATTTACATTGAACTTTTATGTGGTTTTCAGCTTTTTGCTATTAAAAATAGCACTGTGTGGCTGGACTGGGTGGCTCAGCCTATAATCCCAGCACTTTGGGAGGCTGAGGCAAGTGGATTGCCTGAGCCCGCAGGTTTGAGACCAGCCCAGGCAACTTGGTGAGACCTTGTCTCTACAATAAATCAAAAAATCAGGCCGGGCCTACTAGCGCACACCTGTAATTCTGGCTACTTGGAAGACTGAGGCAGAAGGATCGCCAGAGCCCAGCAGGTCAACGCTGAAGTGGCCATGAGTGTGCCAGTGCACTCCAGCATGGGCGACAGAGTGAGACTCCAACTCAAAAAAAAAAATATATATATATATATATATATATGTATATATATATATTGCACTGTGATGATGATCTTAATGCAAGGCTTTGCCCATATGTTTAATTCTTTCCTTGGAATAAATTTCTAGAAATGGAATTGCTGAATTAAAGGATGGCACTTCTTTTTAGGGCTTGCTTTTATATTGCCGTATATCTTTACTGAGAGTTTAGCAGTGTATAAGATTGTTTGCATGAACCTTTGCTAATTTAGAGCCCATTTATATCAATGTTATACATAGTACAATGCGTGGTTAAAACCATAGAAGTCATTAAACCCATCCTCTTTCTAATCACAAGGAAATCCCAGACACCAGATAAAAATCTTCAGAAGTGAATAGGATTTTAACCAGTTAGGGATCACTAAAACATGGCAACACTAACACAGTCTTTTTTTTTTTTTTTTTTTTTGGAGTTGGAGTCTCTGTCACCCAGACTGGAGTGCAGTGGCTGCTCCCAGCCACTGCAGCCTCGACCTGCTGGGCTCCAGTGATCCTTCGCCTCAGCCTTCCAAGTAGCTGGAACTACAGGCATGCGCTACCATGCCCTGCTAATTTTTGGTTTATTGTAGAGATGAGGTCTCGTCAAGTTGTCCAGGCAGGTCTCAAACCCACGGGCTCAGGCATTCCACTCACCTCAGCCTCCCAAAGCGCGGGATTACAGGCTGAGCCACTGAGCCCGGCTAACAGTCTTTAGAGTATTTTTGAGCTTTCCTTAAATTTTTTTTTTTTGTTAAAATGCTGTATTAATACATCAATTGTTGCCTTTTTTGTGTATAGTATGTACATTTGCAAAAAAAGTTACATATAAATCAGGGAATTTTATTTTTTTAACTTACGTGCAAAACTTATTGGTATTATGAACGTTTTCAAACATGGAAAACCTTGAAAGAGTAGTACAATTCACATCCATATACTATCTACTTAGACTCAACAATTGTTAACATTTTGCCATATTTGCTTTCTGTGTGTATGTATTTTTTTTCCCCTCAACATTTGAAAGAAAGCTGTAGACATAAACTACTTTGTGTCAGAATACTTTCTTGTATATCACCTAAGAAGAAGGACATGATCAAGTATCAAGTCAGAATTCATGCATTACATTTGGTTGTTCGTTTAGTCTTTTAATCTGTTTCTAGGTTAATTTTATCTTATTGAGTGATATGTGGGTTTATATCCCTTTGCCTCATGATTATTCTTGTCTAATTGTTGATATTTAAACAATATTTAAATGACTCAGGAAAATTAGTTTTGGACAAGATTCTGAGGCGAATCAGCAAAGACAAATATGTTTTGCTGCATTTCAAAATACTGGTTATTGGTGTGACTTCAACCTCAAAATTATAAAACTTAATAATTATTTGTTTTATAGGTTCATATTAAGGGATTTAAAAAAAAAAAAGCCTTTGAATCATTCTTGTTTTCTTTTTCTTTCAGGAATTCTTTTAGTAGGCCCACCAGGGACAGGAAAGACTCTTCTAGCCCGAGCTGTGGCAGGAGAAGCTGATGTTCCTTTTTATTATGCTTCTGGATCAGAATTTGATGAGATGTTTGTGGGTGTAGGAGCCAGCCGTATCAGAAATCTTTTTAGTACGTTTTGATGTGTCTTTTATACAATGCTAAATTGTGTTTATTTTAGAGGATAGCTCACCCTTTTTTTGCTAATTACTTTTGATTTATAGCTGAAATAGCGGTTGTGAGGTCCTGGTTTGGTTAACTTAATATGAGTTAAAATAGAGCTCTCCTCTTTTTCTAAATCGTCGGAATTATAAGAAGAGCTAGTGGAAGTACAGAATGAGTTGGGGGCTGCCAAATTGGTTTTGTTCCATTTTATTCAAAAAGCTCTTAGTTTTTTTCATCAGTTCTTTAGTATGTAATTAAGGAGTAATTAACTTCAAACCTGATTGTATATTATATTTGTGCAGTTAGGAAGAATGAATACCCAATTTTTATTTTAGATCATTCTTAGTATAGTTTTTCCCCCCACCCGAGGCTACTATCCTTAAATCACTTTTTTTTTTAAAATGATTTCTTTTTGTGTATTTTCTTCTTGTGATTTTGTTTTGTTTGCTTTTGACAGTCTTATAGGCTTTTAATATTTATCTGGCTTTCAAAAAAGTGTTAATTTCTTTCAATCTTTGTTTTCTTAGGAGAAGCAAAAGCGAATGCTCCTTGTGTTATATTTATTGATGAATTAGACTCTGTTGGTGGGAAGAGAATTGAATCTCCAATGCATCCATATTCAAGGCAGACTATAAATCAACTTCTTGCTGAAATGGATGGGTAATTGAGTCTTCCTTTGTCGGTATAATATGGTGATACCTCCCAGCATTTGATATATGTACAACTGATTTTATACATACTATGTATACACAGATGTTATCCATTTAGTAACATTCTAGGGATGTGAAAAATGCTATGTATGTGGGCAACAGGATTGTCTCTCATACAAATAGGGCAAGCATTTCTCGTATCTGAATATCAGCTCCCCTTATTTAATTTGTGGTACTTGTACCTTTTTCATTTATTGTATTATACTTATAATAGAAAAGCATATTAAAGATGAAACTAGTGTCTATTTGAAGAAGTAAGCACTGGTTTCTGTACAATTTATGGCTTGCTTTGAGTATTGTAGTAAATTTAAAGGTTACATTAATGATTATAATATAAAAAGAAAGAGAGATGGCATTGCTTGGAAAGACATATTTTCAAGTCAATATAAGACATTTGGAACCACATAGGTAGTCCAAGAGTGAATAATTTGAATTGTTGTCATATTTGAAAAAAGTTTTTCAAAAATCAGTCACCCAAATTTTTAAAGTCCAGTCACTTTTTTCTAAGTAGACCAGATATTTTGAAAGTATATTTAGTGACAAATGATTAATGGTTTTTTATCACTCCCTTTTCTTGCCTAGTAAGATGAGTGAAAAACAGTTTTATGTAGAGGATTATTATATATGTGCTACTTCAATTTTCAGTGAAAAGGTACTCTTTTTTCCTAGTTTTAAGCCCAATGAAGGAGTTATCATCATAGGAGCCACAAACTTCCCAGAAGCATTAGATAAGTAAGTATTAAAAAGAAAATTTTTGTAAAATACTGTTATATGCTACAAAATTATGCTCAAAGCCCATTACAAAAGATCATATTATATGATTTCATTTGTGTAAAATATCTCCAGTAAGCAAATCCATAGAGACAAATTAGATTAGTGGTTACCAGGGTCTAGAGAGAATGGGAAGTGACTGCCAGTACATATGGAATTTCTTTTTGAGAGGATGCGAATATTTTAAAATTAGATTGTGGTGATGGTTGTACAACCATCAATGTATTAAAAACCACTGAATTATCTACCTATTTGTTTCTTGACCAAGTGGCTTGTACGTTTTTGTTTCTGAAGGGTATGCTACCTAGGTACACACACACATCTAAAAACGAACCTTTGTTCTACCTTCTAGTTATTGAAACTGTTATTTGAGCCATGTTTTCAAAGCAGCTATCTAAACATTTATGTTCAAAACTCTGTCTACTCTCTGACTGCCATTGTCTTCCCAGTCCTGTTGAACTTGAACTTTACCATAGTCAGTTTATTAATTTATATTTTCCCTTGTCTTCTTTCTTTAGCGCCTTAATACGTCCTGGTCGTTTTGACATGCAAGTTACAGTTCCAAGGCCAGATGTAAAAGGTCGAACAGAAATTTTGAAGTGGTATCTCAATAAAATAAAGTTTGATCAGTGTAAGTCTAATTCTATAATAGACACATTATTATCTCTATAAAATGGTAGTATAATCAGTCACCTTGTTTGTGGTCCTTCCACAATCAATTTATTAAGACACTAGTTCATTTTTATGTCCTCCCCCACCACATTTTTATGTCCTTTAAAAAGTCTATTTCTTAGTGTGTATCCAAGAGATTCTATTGTTTTGAAGTCTGATTTCCAAGGAAAGAGCTTTTATAGAGTATTCAGACAGATATATGAAATCAGTGTATATGTGTGTAAGTTTTGTGGGATTTTTTAAGTCAGGGTCTCAACCCTGTCACTTATGGCTCCCACATACTCAACCTTCTGCGCTTGGATGATCCACCTCAGCCTCCCAAGTAGCTAGGACTACAGGTGCACACCACCACCATGCCCAGCTAATTTTTTTTTTTTTTTGTAGAGACGTCTCACTATGTTGCCTAGGCTGGTTTCAAACTCTTGAGCTCAAGTGGTCCTCTTTCCTCAGTCTCCCAAAGTGTTGGCATTACAGGCATGAGCCACTGTGCCTCACCTTATATGTATGGATTTTTAAAAAGATGAATGTAAAATACAAAATAATAGAAAAAGTTCCTGAGATGGTAGCTTATGATATAGTCAGTTTTGGCCAAAAAGGAAAGCAAATTATAAAACAAAACACATGGAAATATTATGGATCCACTTGAGTAATAAATGAAGCTTTCAAGCTGCAGCATTTTCAAAGGTAGCTGAATCAATTCATAAAACTAAATATTTCCAATGACAAGTGGAGATTTTATGTCCAAAGTATTTCAAGATGAAGTTTAGAGAACCGTCTATGAGTATGCTTTTTCAGTTTGTGTTTAGGCTAGTAACAATGTAAGTCATATTTGAAATTTCTAATTCGTGTTAGGCAACTCTACATTTCTTTATTTTTCACCAAGTTATTTACATTTAGGAACATTTGTGTTTTGTCCCAATGCTATTTTAATTGCATGTTTTGGCTCCTTTCCTTAAGAATTTTAATATATTTACTTTCATTTTAAGATAAATATTTTAAACTGTGACTGAGAATAGCTGTTTTTCCTTTGAAATGTGAAGTTCTTTGTGAAGAGCTTTGTTTTACCTGTTTTGGACTTTTAGGATATTGTGTTCTCTTATTTCTTTAGCTGTTGATCCAGAAATTATAGCTCGAGGTACTGTTGGCTTTTCTGGAGCAGAGTTGGAGAATCTTGTGAACCAAGCTGCATTAAAGGCAGCTGTTGATGGAAAAGAAATGGTTACCATGAAGGAATTAGAATTTTCCAAAGACAAAATTCTAATGGGTAGGTTTTAAAAAAATTTTTTTCATATTTTTGCTTTTCATTGTGTTAGATAATAAATCTTTTTTTTTTTTTTTGCAAATACTCTATTCAGACAGTTAAAGCCATGGCTATGTTGAATCTAAAACTTCAATGTCTAGGTATTCAAGATCTGCAGTAATTTCACAAATTTTAAATTTGAGAGTCTAACAAATGCTGGTAAACAGTAACATTTTCTTGACAATACCCATTTTATCAACAATGTAGAACTGATTTTGTAGTATAGTTCATTTCTTTACTTTTGTCTTTTTCTTAGAAAACCTTTTTTTCTTACTGAAAAGAAGGTAAGATTAAAAAAAGAAAGGCTATGGCAAGATAACACTATTTGGTCTCTTAAGAACAAATACACTATAGTGGCTTATATAATTACACTGGTGGTGGAGGCTGGGGCAACCACGCACTTCTTCTTGTCCAGTACTGCTGATAAAACATGGTTAATTTTCTTTATTTTGTGTTTACATTTATAAATATTAAATTGACTTTAAAATGGTTAAGTTAGAAGTTTATTTTCTTTTTTTCTTTTTTTTTATTTTTGAGTTGGAGTCTCACTCCGTCGCCCAGACTGGAGTGCAGTGGCCGCTCCCGGCCACCGCAGCCTCGACCTGCTGGGCTCCGGTGATCCTTCCGCCTCAGCCTTCCAAGTAGTTGGAACTACAGGCACGTGCTACCACGCCTGGATAATTTTTTGATTTATTGTAGAGATGAGGTCTCGCCAAGTTGTCCAGGCGGGTCTCAAACCCACGGGGTCAGGCAATCCACTTACCTCAGCCTCCCAAAGTGTGGGATTACAGGCTGAGCCACTGAGCCTGGCCAGAAGTTTATCTTCTAAAAATAGAATCAAGCTTTCTCTTTGGATGTAGGGATTATGCTGATAGTTTTGACAGTTTTGGTTTGTTGATAACAAATTGTATGTATTGTAGAATGATATTATACTCTGAAATATTTATTAATATTAAATTATATTACATTAAAAATGACTTTAAGGAGGATGCTTTAAAAAAAAAAAGTTCCATATCAGATACATTCATTCCTCCATATGCATGCTGGTAGGGGGCATGGAATTGGTTCCAAGATCCCCTCTGGATACCAAAATGTAAAGATGCTCAAGTTCCTGATATAAGACGGTGTAGTATTTGCATGTAACCTGTGGTCATCCTTCTAAATATTTTGAATTATCTCTAGATTATTTATAAAACCTAATACAATGTAAATGCTCTGTAAATGGTTGTTATTTTTAAAAATTGGTATTTTTTCTTCCCCTAAAATATTTTCAGTCCTCGATTGAATTCATGGATATATAACCTGTCAATGGGGGTGGCCTGCTGTGTTTGATTTGCAAACGAGAATGGATTTCGTTGGTTTAAGTATATCTTTCTAACGGAGTATTTTACTAAGTTAAATTTTTATTTTAGGGCCTGAGAGAAGAAGTGTGGAAATTGATAACAAAAACAAAACCATCACAGCATATCATGAATCTGGTCATGCTATTATTGCGTATTACACAAAAGATGCAATGCCTATCAACAAAGCTACAATCATGCCACGAGGGCCAACACTTGGACATGTAAGTTTTTTAAATAGAGCTTTCCAGAAGCTTAGGTAGTAAATTGCCAATTAAAATATTTACAAAGAAAATTCAGCTACTTTCTACATTTTTGATACTTTCTTCTTTGGCTTCCTGAACCATTTTGAAATTAGATAGAGGCATTTGTTTACTTTTCTGCTAATAAAGACTTTTCTATATATTTTATAACATTAGGTTATGAAATTGAGTAATGCAACAAACTATAATTTTTAAATATCTAATTGTTCTGCTTTCCCAAAAGAGAGAATTCTGTAATAATAACTGATTCAGTAGTTTTTCTAACATTTTTCTCACTTACTACAAGTTTCATTATCATGGCTTTCAAATTGTAGACCTTTTCTTTTTCCTTTTTTTTTGTTTAATTGAAGACATAGTAAACATTTCTGTGCACTTCAAAGAAGACAGTTTTTTTGAAGCATTATTCACTTATTGTTTATAAAATACACTCTTGCTTTATAAAGGATTGTTTTTTCATTTTCTAAATTGCTGGTTTTGCCATCAGTCATCTGATAACCATCTCTATTAAATGTCTTTCAGCTTCAGCATCATGATATTAAGTACTTTAAATCATAGCCCTAGTTTTTAATGTAACTGTCAGAACTGTTATCTGATTATTTTTTAATTGTCTAGGTGTCTCTGTTGCCTGAGAATGACAGATGGAATGAAACTAGAGCCCAGCTGCTTGCACAAATGGATGTTAGTATGGGAGGAAGAGTGGCAGAGGAGCTTATATTTGGAACTGACCATATTACAACAGGTTGGTTTTAAAGAATGACTTGAGTTCAAATTCTGTTTGTGGGTTTAAAGATTTTTTTTAAGCTGAGTTGTATGTTTTTTTCTCTTTTTTTGATCTTAGGTGCTTCTAGTGATTTTGATAATGCAACTAAAATAGCAAAGCGGATGGTTACCAAATTTGGGATGAGTGAAAAGGTAATAGCTAATTTTAATCCTTTTCATGTATCAAATCATGTGCCAAGTGTCTCTTTGAGAGATGGTTCTGATCATAACTGGTAACATTGATTTCTTCCCTGTCTCACTCCAAATGGATTTGAGGCTGATTATTCTAAACATTGTTCTAAATATTATTCTCTGAGTAACAAAAATAGAACATTTTCTTAACTGCTCAGACAGTAACTACTACTTCAAGAGTTAACCAAGTGATAAAGTAAATTCTTTAGCCTTTCCATATGGCATAAAAGAGCCTACTTTCTGAGCTTGCTTACTAATTTACCCTTTCCATATGTTTCACATTCCCATATTATGATTGTGATTTCTTGAAGCACTTCGATGCCCTCAACTGTGGATTTCTGGGTTTTTTGTATTTGAGTTAGGGTCTCACTCTGTAGCCCAGGTTGCAGTGCAGTGGCGTGATCATGGCTCACCACAGCCTTGACCTCCTGGGCTCATATGTTCTATCTCAACCCCCAAGTAGCTGGGAATACATGCATGCACCACCACACCTGGCTTATTTTGATTTTTTTGTAGAAACAAGATCTTGCTATGTTGCCTAGGTTGGTCTCAGAACTTCTAGGCTCAAGAGATCCTTCCTGCCTTGGCCTCCCAAAGTGCTGGTATAACAGCCACCACGCCCAGCCTGAATTGTGGATGTCTGTGTTTGCAGTAGCATCTAAGATTTTGTTACAAAGTTCTCAGAACCAGACTTAAAATAATTTAAAATTTTCTTTCTTGCTTGTACTTTGTTGATTTTAATCTATACTTTTAGAAGAATGATAAAGTTTCTTTGCACTCAAATGCATTTTTATATTGTACTTCTTCCTTGCCCCATGATATTCGTTTCCTTATATATAAGTAGGATAGTACTTTGTTAAATTTGTTGGTGTTTTGGACTTTTCTGTTCAATTACTTCCTTCCCTTTGGTTTTAGCTTGGAGTCATGACCTACAATGATACAGGGAAACTGAGTCCAGAAACTCAATCTGCTATTGAACAAGAAATAAGAATCCTTCTAAGGGTAATGATAATGTTTTTCTTTGCTTATTTATTTTCTTAGAAATAACATGCATAAATAAGTTTATACCTAAAAAATAATTGAAGGCTTCTGTTTACTAGAAACATGTCTTTATAAAATAAAGATAATAGGCGCACCATTGCAGCGTTGATTCAAATGTGTTCTTAAGGAACCTCTGGTCAGGAACTGGGTCTTATTTTTTTCTGGCCATGGGCTAAGAATAAGAATAGTTACATGTGGCTGTTAACTTTAATTCTGCTTTAGCTGCAAAACCATAAGAGGTGATAATGTAGGAGGTGTTGTTTATTGACTCTCTGTGTCTCTTGTTTTCTTACTCTGACATGTATTTATTCAAGAAGTAGTACTGATTATTTGCTTTGTGCCCAGCAGTGTGCATGAGCTGAGAATATAGAATAAGCAAAGCAAAATTTCCTTTGGCCACAGTGTCTATTACAGGCTAAGGTAAAGGAGTATTTAGGAGTAGATTCAGTGGGATCATTTAGTAGGTACTGTGGTAATTCCGGCATGATATAATGGATGCTTGGAGTAGGTTGGTGAAAGTAGGAATGATGATGCATGGGTAGGTTCAAGAGATACTGATGTAGTGGAATCAGCATGTCTTTATGATAGTTTGGATATGAGAGGTAGAGAGCAGCTAACACAGTTTTCTAGATTCCTGCCTCATGCAACTGGATAATTGTGCCATTCACTGAAGAAACTGGAGACTAAACCAGGATAAGACTGGGAAGTGGGTAGATCGTGAGTTTAGTGATTTTGGTTTTGTTTTTACTTTTTTAAGAGACAGGTTTCACTGTGTTACCTAGGCTGCACTTGAACTCCTAGGCTTAAAAGATCTTACTACCTCAGCCTTCCAAGTAGCTGGGGCCACAGGCATATTCCATCTTGCCCAGCTCCATGAGTTCAGCTTTGTACGTGTTGAATTTCAGGCATCTTAGAAAATATTTCAAGCTGGAAATAAATATGTGGGTCTGGAGCTTAGTGGAAAAGCTGGTTCCATTTGGATGTTGAAGTTACCTATTTATTAATTCAGATCTTGGAATGAAAAGGAAGACAGCTGCACGCCAAATTCTTTAGTGAATGTGGAATGTAATTAGGGTATTTGTTAGATGGCATAATGAAGCAGGTTGGATAGGGCCAGATTAAAATGGCCTGGACTTCAAAGAGATAGTGCTTTATACAACAGAATGGGTTAGTAATGTTCTTGAAATAGGAATGGTAACAAAGAGCTCAGCTCTTTACCTTGAAGTATCTGGGATAAGAGCAAATAAATAGCACTTCAGAAGTCTTACAGAAAGCAGTCTCCATAGAAGAGAGCCAGGTTTTGATTAATTCAAGGAGAAGGAAAACTTAAGGATATGGAAAGTTTATATAATGGAAAGTTTTAGCAAGTGTTTCAGAAGAGAAGGTCTCTGCCCTCCTAGAATGTTTATTCTCTTTTCCTTACTATTATGGCATGAGGCACAAATTACCTAACCTCTAGAAACCAAGCTTTTAAAAATGTAAGTCAACAGGTTTCACATTTAAGTCAACAATATAAATCAATGTTTCACATTTTTTTAGGTACGTCAAGTTTTTATTTTTTTTCCCATTGGCTATTTGCTTCTATATTTTCTGCTTCTTACATGTATCTCCTTTTCTATTTCAGGACTCATATGAACGAGCAAAACATATCTTGAAAACTCATGCAAAAGAGCACAAGAATCTAGCAGAAGCTTTATTGACCTATGAGACTTTGGATGCCAAAGAGATTCAAATTGTTCTTGAGGGGAAGAAGTTGGAAGTGAGATGATAACTCTTGATATGAATGCATTGCTGGTTTTATTGCAAGAATATAAGTAGCATTGCAGTAGTCTCCTTTTTTGCAACGCTTTCCCTTCTTGACTTGGTGTAACTTAAGGGTGTGAAACACTTTGTCAAACTGTTGTCACATTTATCTAATTTTGGTTATTCTCATGATGACACCTATTGCAAATTAGCAACCCATGGCGAGTATATTTTAAAAAATAAAGAACTATCAGGATTGAAAACAGCTTGTTTGAGAAATGTCAATCAGTTATTAAGTCAAAAGTAAGTAATGATGTTATGGTTGGTTCCCCTTCTATAGATTTAAATTGAAAATTGTGCCTTTACCCCTAGGAAGTTTTTCTAATTTGCAAGCTAAAATTGTTGAAGGATTATTTTTATCTCTTCATAGTACCTTTTGTCTTTGATAATGAAATGATGTGTTTGGTTGTTGGCGAATCATATTTCTTGTATATCAGTGGAAACTTAATTTAGATGTATTAATTATGCTCCAGATTGGCCATATATAAAATGATTTTTTAAAATTTAAGAGTAGGTAATTGTAAACATACAATTACAATCAGAATTTAAATGATTATAACCTTTTAAAAATACAGCATACATTTTCATGTAATTTTTTAGTATTACTATTACTCTCACTCATGAAATTTGTTTCAGAGCAACAGTATTTTGTCACAAGAAAAAAACCAAGTAACAAACCTTATTCTGAATGACTATATAATTATGTTTGGTCTTAAAAGCAAAATTAAACCAAAAATCCCCTTCAGAGTGAACTTTTGAACTACGCTGGATTAGAAATGTAAAGTTGTATTTACTTTTCATTCATATTTTGAATATGAACATGTTGTTAGAGGATTTACAGATTAATTTTATTCAACTAAATAGTAAAATTATTTTAGAACACATGTATTGGTTTTACAACCTGATTATATTCTTGAAGTGACTATTAAAATTACATATAATTTTCTAATAACTAAAACTGTATGTAGTCTTCATGGAAGAGAGGGATATAGTTAGAAGGGGCTTATTACATTTTGAGTAATCTTAAATTTTGATATTTCAAACTAACCGAAATGTTACCAGAATAATACAAGGAATGCTTATGTACCCCAATTCAGATTCACCAGTTATTTTCATCCCTGCTTTTTTTTATTGCCCCTCACCTGCATGTATGTTTGCCTTCTCCTTCTCCCTCCCCCTCTCTCCCTCTTCCTCTCTTCTCTCCCCCATTCCTCTCTATATATACATGCACACATGTATAACGCTGGTAAAGTCTTATGACTTTAATATTTTTACAGATTTTTTTAGATATAATTTATGTACTGTAACATTTACCCATTTTAAGTGTATGTATACTTCAAAGATTTTTTATGTGTGTGTGAAATCATCACTGCAATCAAGTTTTAGAACCTTTCCATCACTCAAATGATTATGTTATGCCAGTTTGTGGATTTACTTTTTAAGAAATCGGTGAAACGTTTTTAAAATGACTATACAATTTTATGTTCTAGCCAGAAGGGTTATAGTTTCTCCACATCTTCTGCAATACTTCTTTATAGTTTGCCTTTTTGTTTATGGTCATTCAAATGAGTATGAAGTTATATTACATCACTCATATCCAAATTATCATCATCCAAAATGTAATCTCATCCAAACTTGATCACTTTTCTCATCACTAATAATGTTGAAGAGTTTCTCCTGTGTTCTTATTGACTACTTGTATATCTTTAGAAAAATGTCTACTCAAATCTTTGACCCTCTTTTTTAGTTGAATTTGTCTTTTTATTATAAGAGATCATATAGTCTGAATGCAAATACTTTATCGTATGGATTTTGCTTTTTATCCAGTCTGACTATCTCTGCCATTTCAGTGGGGTGTTTATTTCATTTATGCTTAGACTGATACAGTTGAATTTACACCTGCCTTTTGCTATTTGTTTTCTCTTTTTCTTATATCTAAAGAGATTCCTCTGTTTCTCCTTTTTCACCTTCCTTTGTTTTCAGTAAATGGTATTACTGCTTTTCTGATCTTATATCTTCAGTCTTTATCTGGAAATTTTCACTTTTGCATTCTTTTTTAAAGAATCATTTTAATGGATATGGAATTTATGCTTGGCAATATTTTTCTTTGAATCTCTTTGAAGATACCATCCCAGTGCATTCTGACTTACCTTATTTTTGGTGAGATGCCAGTCAGCTGTTAATTTTTGATTTCCTTTATGTGATAGATTTTTTTTCTCAATACTTTCAAGATTCTTTTTTTTAATGGCCTTGTCTTTAAAATTTTTGAGGATGGTTTTTGGTGTGGATCTCTTTGTGTTCATCCTGGTGGGGTTTTTGTTTTTGTTTTTTGTGTGTGTGTGTGTGTGTGTCTTTAGCATATTTGATCTATAATTGTTTTTCATCAAGTTTGAGAAATTTGGGATTATTATTTTTTCAACTATGTTTTTCTGCCCTTTTCTCTCTGTTCTTTTGTAATTTTCCTTATGCATTTGTTGATACATTTGATGTTTTCCTAGTTTCTGAGACTTTATTCATTTTATTCAGTCTCTTTTCTCTCTCTTTTCTTTAGGTTGAATAATTTCTGTTGGTTTTTCTTCAGGTTCTCTCATTCTTCTGCCATCTGAAATCCACTCAATTTTTTATTTCGGATATAGTATTTTTTTAGCTCTAAGGTTTCTATTTGGTTCTTTCATATATTTTGTACCTCTGTTGAGATTCTTTGTTCATTAGATTGTTGTCATCAATTTTCTTTAATACTGTAAACAGACTATTAGTTTATTTGGTCATGTTTATGAAGTCTTTGCTAAATTCAACATCCAGGGATACTCAGGAAGCTTTTATCGAATGCTTTTCTTTCTCAGTGATTTATTTTGAAATCATATTCAACTAAAGCAATTTAATTTAATAAGAGTGGACTTAGAAACATTTCTAAACTTTTCAGAGCTATCAGAATGCCAGAGTCTCACCTGTTATCAATATCTGTTATTACTTTTAGTAACTGATACATATTTTATTTTTAGATATTCTTAATATTTGTTCATTTTAAGGTAAATTCTGAGTTACGTTAAGCCAGCTAGTTATGAGCATATTTCTTAATGTATGTAATATTTTAATAAAAATATGTTGGAATATAGACTTGATCTTTGTGTTGAAAAAATAACAGTACTGGACATGAAGAGTTGGAGAGTTAATATGTTTGAAATGAGGATTTTGTCCAGGTGCAGTAGCTCACACCTGTAATCCCAGCACTTTGGAAGGCTGAGGCAGGAGGATTGCTTGAGCCCAGGAGTTCAAGATCAGCCTGGGCAGCATAGTGAGACCTTGTCTCTACAAAAAAATTAGCTGGATGTGGTGGTGTACACCTGTAGTCTTAGCTACTCAGGAGGCTGAGACAGAAGGATTGCCCGAATCCAGAAGTTTGAGGCTGCAGTGAGCTGTGGTCATGCCACTGCACTGCAACCTGGGTGACAGAGTGAGACTTCAACTCAATAAAAAGGGAAAGAAATGGGGATTTTATTTCCATACATATTCTTTCTCCATTCTGTTGCAGGTGAATCCCTTTTTTAGTCAGGAATATGGCATTTCCTCCCCTTTCACAATAGAAAATAAAGTTATGTATAAGTGCTATGTTTTCTGAACTATTTCAGTCTTGCATCAGCATGACATTATAATGAGTTGCTAATCTTTTATGAATTTAATAATGTAGTTCATGAAAAATAGGGTGCTTATTTCTCATGTGAAACCTACTGTGACGAGCTTGGTGTGAAATTCCTGCACTTCTGGAACCAGGTGTTTGATACCCAAGAATTGGAGCCTGAGAGACAGTCTGATGAGATATTTTGGCTGAGAAAGTAAGAAGAATTGCTACTGTGTTGAAACTGGTCTGCACCCAGCATTTGTTAGGCAATGAATGCTTGAATGTTTACAGAAGACCAGATGTTCAAAAAATGAGCTGTAGAGGGATCTATTTTAGATTCCATGTGAAAGGGCTTGTTAAAGGTATGTTCAGGTCTCCAAAGAGGTTAATCCAAAGTGGATTGCTGAGGGAGAATGGATGAAATTAGGCAGAGAAGAAGAAAAGACCACGCTGGCCTTCCACCCTGCTGGTAGCCAGCCTGTGGCATACCCTAGCTGATTAACTCTGACTTTGAAGCATTTTTATAGTTATATGGGAGTGGACGTTCTGTTTCAGTACCTTAGTCTGTTAAATCACCACAAGACTGGCCAGCGCAATGGCTCACGCATGTGATCCCATCACTTTGGGAGGCTGAGGTGAGAGGACTGCCTGAACCTGGACAGCATAGTTAGACTTGTCTCTTCAATAAATCAAAAAATTAGCTGGGCATGGTGATGTGCACCTCTAGTCCTAGCTACTTGGAAGACTGAGGTGGAAGGATCACCTGAGCCCAGTAGGTCAAGGCTGTGATAGTCATGATTGTTGCACTGAACTCCAGCCTAGATGACAGAGCATGACTCTGACTCAAAAAAATAAAGGTAAAGCAGCACTAGGACTTTTTATTACTTGAGAATCATGTTTTATGCGGGCAAAAGAACGTGTGAATATTTAATTTATAAGTGTTAGTAGGAGATGATGTTATGTTGCCTTGGATTACTTCTTGAGTCAAAATAGATTCTTCAAAATCTAAAATATTTGTGTATTCTCAACAACAGTCATGGAGTTGGTGTGTGAATATATATCACCTTTAAATTTATTATTTTTAATAGAGCTTCTTTTGTCTTGGTATTTATTTTTCAATATTTTTTGTTGTGCTATATGGCTTAGTCTTTCCCCTCAAATTGCTATGCAATTTAGTTATGGTATTTGTACTCATCAAAATTAATACTGTTAGTACTGAAAGCACTAATCCAGGGATTTAGAAGAATTATCTATACTATTGCTAAATGAATCAAAGGGACAAGAGGTTAAACCCTTTCTGGTGACTACTTTTAGTTAATTAGAGCTTTTATTTTCCCTTTTATTCTGTTGAAAGCATTTCTATGTAATCAAGTTAAAATTCAGAAACGACCTTGTGAGGTCCTTATTCTTTTCTCTCCTTTTCATATTGGTTAATTTTAAGGTTTATATCCTTGGTTCTTTTAGTATCTCTCCATATTTCTCTTTATCAGTATGCTGATACTTCTTAGTCTTTCCTTCCAGCCACTTTCCCTTTAGGATGCATTTCCTGCTCTTTCTCTGTTTCTTCATAACGTTCAACTTTGTTCTTTTGTGGTGGCTGTTCTCTAAGTAATTGTTTCTGTGTCTGCCTTTTCCCACCTGATGAGTTCTAGGAAGCTTATCCTAAACAACTTTGCTTATTAAGACTAAATGAAACTTCCTTAAAATTCAGCCTCATGGGCCACAAAATTACATGAGTCTATCATAAATCTATTACTTAATGCTGGAAAACTTCAAGACTTAACTAAAATGAGAAGAGGATGTTGATGGACTTATGGGGGCAGATGAAGAAGCAATTCCATTGAATTCATCATATCTAAAGGTTTCTAATCATTAATCATATCCATGTTAAATTCTTTACACACCAAACTTGCACAATTAAAACCCATAGTTTCCATCAACTACATAATAGGGACCATGTAAGTAAAGTGGGTGACCCTGGTCTTGCTCTCCCTGAGGAAAAACGTAGTATTTCTGAGTTTTGTTTACTGTATACCTAATGGAGTTTGTAAGTTGAATTGATGTACTATCAGCAATCAGATGCAGACTCTTTTAGAGTTGAAAATAATGAAATGGACCGTTTCATGTTATAAAGAAGTGGAAAAAATATTTTTTAGATCTCTTTATCTCTATATTATCTTGTGAACCTATGAAATGATCAGTCAAATGGAGATGTTTTTGTATTTGAGGTAGATAGAGATGGCTATTTAATGAGAGCCTCCCTGTGGTTATTACACCCACGGAGATGCTTTTTCTACTGCTCAAAACAGTTTTCTTACTCATTTTTATACCTTTTAGTGCGTCTGCTGTTTTTAATTTCTCCTCATCCACATTGGCAAAGACATTTCCCTTTGAGGACTTTTTTCATTCGAAGAAACAAAAATCACACAGGGAGAGATTGGGTGAATAGGGAGGGTGCACAGGGGTCATGCCATTTTTGGTCAAAAACTACTGAACACTCAGCATAGTGTAGGCAGGTGTGTTTGTTATCATGGTGAAAGAATCAGTCACCTGTTAGCCACGATTTAGGATGTTTCTTCCACAAATCGTCTCACAACTACGCTAGTTGGTATGCTGATGCCTATGGGTTCCTAGAACACTTGCCTATCAGGGGAAACCTGTTCTGCAAGGGGCCCACCTTCCAAAAAGATAATTCCGGGCTTTTTGGGGATCACTTCTATATATAAGTGGACATTTCGCTTAAATATGCTTATCTTTCAAGAGTCTTCCTCTTTTCTGCTCTGCAGAAATTATTTTAGACTCTGATCTCTAATTTTGCCAGTGTTGCCCTGAGACATGTTAAGAACCAGTTGTTCTTAAACTTGAGATGCTGGTTACTTTTATAAAACTCTCCTAGAAATTATAAACCAGATGATGAAAGAGGAAGAAGTGGAAGAAGATGGAGGAAGAAGAGAGAAATTACAGACGCAATTTGAAAAACTAGTTGTTAAGGGATTTCCATGAAGAAAGAAAGGACTCTATAATATTTTGAAATATTCAGTTATCTAAAAAGAAATCACAATCATTCATACAGCTAAAAATATGAAGTGACTTTAGAAAAAATTTGTGAATCTAACAATGCAAAGTCTGACACAATGTCAATGGGTGGAGGGAGCATAGCACTAGGCCCTTGGAAATGGCATGTTTGAAGTGTCAGTACTAGTTCTGCTATGCCAAAAAGACTCCATTTATTTTCCTTTTGATGAACAATAACATGTTTTATATTGTTAAAGTACAAAGAAAATGGACTTTTTTCAAATTGCTGTAGCTAATTTCATATACTTTTGATTATTTTGTGTGACTAAGTGTTGCTTTTTTTTTCCTGTTTGGGAATTTGACTGGAGGACATGTTCTTGCCTTTCCCCACTCACATGAGACTCTGCTTTTTCATCCTTGTTTGATTTTAAGATTCTTAAATTGAATGCTACTGCTTATAGACATGCAATGTACTAAAATTTTCTAATTAAATGTGAAGAAACAGTTGTTAGAGGAATATGTAGATGTCAAAGAAACACGTCTCTTGTAAGATTGTATTTTTAAAAAAACAAAACACTAAACACATTTCTGAAAGTGAGACATTACTATGAGGCTATGTTTCCTACTGCTCCTCATCACAAATTTTATTTTATCCACCAAAGCTTTTTGTTCACTGTGAGAGTTTATTATATTGTTAACATTGTATTTTGTAAATTACATTTGAAACCAAGGTGATATTTTGAAATTGTGTTTAACTTTGGGGAAATATTTCTTAAATCAAGATGAGTAAAGCTGGTTGGCTTTTTAAGGGGTTTGACAAATTAGAAAACAGTGGGAAAAGAAATTTTTACAAAGACATTTAAACTTTACTGTTTCCTGTGTGTCTGATACTACTAGCATGAAGTCATTGTATTCTTGGGTAAGTTTGATGACCTGTAAGGTGGTGAGAATATCAAGGTCTTAGCCAGTTAAATAATGACACAGAACTATAAAGAGCAAATGTTGTCTTGAGGCAATATAGTTCAATTGAACTGTCCCTATTAGGTAAGAGTAGAAATCATGGCTAATTTGTGAACTGATTATATCTTTAAATCATTTATTATTTTATAGTAAGAACACAAGAATGTTTTATCATTTACATATATTAATACTTTTTCTTATATTTGCATATTAAGTATAATTTTTTTGTAACTTCCATTGTTTTTTGTTTGAAAAATCTTCTATAACTTATCAATTATCTAAATATTCACCTATATTTCTAAAATATTTAGTGGTATAATGATTTCATTAAAAAGACTTAACACTTTTACTAACTTGGATTTTTTTTTG
Source organism: Tarsius wallacei (assembly GCA_963574415.1). NCBI lineage: Eukaryota > Metazoa > Chordata > Mammalia > Primates > Tarsiidae > Tarsius > Tarsius wallacei. The sequence goes on from CAUYQG010154056.1 coordinate 27,728, forward strand.
GTGTATGCCTTGTGAGATGTGTACTTGTGTTCTTCTCACTAGTTGATTTTTCCCAAAGCATTTTTCAAATCTGTACCATCCTAAATGATTTGAATAGCTTCTGTTACATAAGTAAGTTCTTGGCCTCAATATAGAGAACTCAGTATTGTTTTCTATTGATGTTGATATGCTTATTCTTCTGTTGGCAGCATAATTAATACTTATATATTTTATATTTACTTAATTTATATTTTAATTTCAAATACAGAAAATTTCATTTATGTTAACTTTCTTTAAACATGTTTAAAGGCACTTTATTATTTAAACTAGAAACAAATCAGTAGTATTTTTACAAAAGCAGCATTTATTATTGAAAAGTTAGAAGATACAAATAAGAAAATAAATATAAATCAAAGGAGACCTTAATAGTCAGAGTAGATGCAAATATACCTCATTCTCCTAAGATTGTATCCCCCAAATGCAAAGTTCTGTGTGGTAATGGTAAGTCTTCCCAGCCTCTTTCCCATCAAAGGATTTTTTTAAAGCCCACTTGGGTTCTAGGTTGAAGACTGAATCACTTTATTTGCTTCCAGTGAAAAAGTTTGGCCACAAGGGATTGACTACAAAGTTTGACAAGTTCGTGAACTCATCCTAGGAAAAGTGCTACATACCTCATTGCTGAATATCACGATGTACTAAATACTCCCCTTGGGAAGCTAGGCACCCCTGCCAGTGCCTAGTCCAACTATCAAAGCATATGGGAACTGTTTTTCTGGAATGATCATCAGAGCTGTTATGTATTTGATGTCCTGAATGTCATCAAAATGCCTTTCTTTCAATATTTCCTTTATCCTTGGGTAAAGAAAAAAGTCATTGGGGGCCACGTCAGATGAATAGGGAGGGTGTTTCAATCGTTATTTGTTTACTGGCTAAAAACTCCCTCACAGTGCTGCGTGAGCTGGTGCACTGTCATGATGCAAGAACTCCCTTGGGACCCTTTTTGCACGCACCTTTCTCATGCCAAGATTTTCAGTTA